>JAOXXN010000466.1:464139-475065 GCA_026770055.1 Myrmophylax atrothorax | reverse complement strand
CCGGCCCACAACGCCCCGCGCCGGACGGGCGGGACCGGGACAGGGACCGGGACAGGGACCGGGATCGGGGCGGTGTGCGGGGAACCGGGATGGGGACCGGGGCGGTGTGAGGGGAACCGTGACGGGGACCGGGACCGGGGCAGTATGAGGGGAACGGGGACGGGAACCGTGACAGGGACAGGAGCCGGGGCGCTGGAAGGCACCGCCGGGACAGGGACCGGGATCGGGACCGGGGCGGTGTGCGGGGAACCGGGACAGGAGCCCTGGACGGCAGCTCAGCGGGCAGAAGCAGGAGCCTTCCCGCGGCCGGGCCTCTCTTGAACGCCAAATTCAACACCTGGAATTATCGCAGAAATTAAAAGAGTTTTAACCCAAATTTCGAGGTGAACCAAGAGAAGCACCAGTGCACCCTCGGCTGGGGCTGGAGATCCCTCGGCTCGCGTGAGGAACTGCACTGGGCCGGGTCCGTGGCTTCCCAGTGAGGCAGATTTTGGAAAGGTGTGTATTTAGGAAGCAATTAAGATACAAAATCATTATGTTAATGCATTCGGCTCTCATAAGCTGATACATTTTGAGCAGTTCTCATGCAGCATAGTGCAATGCCCTAAACCTGCTCCTTTTTAACATGAACCACCATGAAATACTACAGAATCCTACAGTCAGAAAAACAATGTGTGATTTTACATGTTTCTGCTTGTGTAGAAATTGTACCACCATACAAAAGATTCCAAGTGGTCCTGTGTCCCACTCCCATTCCACCAGCTCAGGCTCACCTGGCCACGATAAAATCCACCAAACCAGGGATTGCCTAATTGTCATTAATGACCAACCCAGGGAGCATAGGCCATAATTAACTTCAATTAATGAAATTAACTTCAATTTATTAAATACTTAAGTTTCCTATGCTAATTCTGTTGTACCAAGTTCTATTACAAGTTAGAAAACTTAGTTTCATGGGCTAATTCTATTTTCCTGTAAAGGGTGAAGGCAGCTCCTGCTGTTAGAGCTACACACCTAAATGGCTGCTAAACCAGATACCACAATTCCAGCTTGTGAGAGGTCAGGTAAGTCACCATCAGGCACCATCCAAAGGTGTCCCTTGAACTCTGAAGATGGTTGCTTCTCCAGGCTGCCACCCTCACAAGCTTTGACTGATGATCAATGCTCCAGAATCCAAAGTAATTTGCCAGAGTGAACGACTCAGGTTTTCTCTGATTCGAGAGAAGCAGGACTGATGAAGACACTCACCTGTACAGGTTTTCAACCCTCCCCCCCTTCAATATTATTTCTAAGGCCACCCTTTCCCATAGACAGCAGCCATGTTCTTTGGAGAATTTTATTGAAATATATCCAAGAAGTAATCAAATATTTTCTAGTGAGTCAGGAGAGAACTGAAGTGAGAAAAACATCTGTACAGAGGACAGTGCTGTAAGTTTTTCTTTACATGCTTTATTTCAATGTTTCACAGTTTAGTCATTGTCTACAAAAATATATTTCTGAAACTCTGAGTCCTCTATAAAAAAAGCTGGTCAGCAGCAGTGACCCTGACAAACAGAATGTACCTTAGGACAGTGTCAACATTTTCTGCTGTGGCTTTAATCAAGGGGAAAATTGCCTTCACATCCAATCACAAGCCTACATAGTGTTGGATAGAACAGAGGCATTATCAGTGCTGTCAGATTCAACTCCTTAGTACCCATAACTGGAAGTATTTTTTATAGCATCAATTATTTAATTCCTATGCTTACTAATCACCAGTGTATCTAGCCACCAAAAATAAGAACTGAGAAACTCAAGTGTCCCCCAAATGAGATGTTTCTACTCTTCCTCTGCTCAGTTATTTGACTGGTCTACAGAGATACCTGCAGTTAAGAAAAAAAAAATAAATTGCCTCTTTTAAAAAAATAAATCTATCTTGCATTGTGCTCTAGAAAAGACAAGATTATTGTACTCTGATGCTCAAAGCACATAATTAGAAGCCCCTTACCACAAAATAATCTCAGACCCTGAACCCCTAAGCAGGGCAGAAATTTTCAGCAGCAAATAAGAGTAGTTACTGACAGACTGCTTCCCTAATGTGGTAATAGACAAAAGATGAGCTCTCTGAAAACTTTTCCACATGTGCCTGTCAGAAGAGCTTTCTGAGCTGGCAGCTTGTGAAATCTAGATTTCCTTGAGATTAGAGAATTCAGGAAAAGTGCTGCTGGTTATTTTAGGTACATCTGCAATCCATGGGCTTCGGAGCTCTAGGCTTTTGTTCAGAAAAAGTTCTCCTGTAACTCGTGCCCACCACCAGTCCCAGTCTGATCTGCTAAACCTGAGGAGCCAAGGAGGTATATGAATTTTAAGTAGAATCAGCATCATCCAGGAAAACACAGAAGCCAAGAACCTTCACTGAGAACGAATACCTTATCAAAAAAGACAACTCAGCACTAGAAAACTAGTATCATCTCACTAATGCTAAACAGTTAAAGTGTAAAATCTGTAAGAAAACACCTAACTTTACTTCTTGACCATTTTCCTTTCTTGAATTGCTGGGGGGAGTGGAGTGGGGTGGGGTGGAGGAGAAAGGAAAGAATCACTTCACTGTATTAGTAGTAAGCCATTATATAGAAGGCAGTGTTGGAGAAAAATTTAAAGCCAAGAAAAAAAATCTGAAAACTTAGTGATTCCGAAAGCTTTCCTCAGCTTCCCAAACCCAACAGCCTAAACAAAGTATTTTGTCCATACTTCAAGCTGTTTTTCCAGTTTTTCCCATCTGTTCAGTTTCCAGTCATGGACACACAACAAAGAATCAAGGGAGGTAGAGAAACCCACACACAGGGTATGCCTCCTGTATAACACCTACTTTATCAACATGAACAAATCAATTAGAAATTGTGAGGTCTTCTGCACAGAAAAGGTAACTAAAGTGTAACAAGATCAACTTAAAGGAAGACTAGGAATTAAAGAAAAATCTTGTCACGTGCAACCTCTTTTGCTGAAGACTCCACACCCCACAAACAAATGATTCATATTCAATCATTTGTGAAATGGAGAAGACTTGACAGCAACACTCCTACCTTTGCTTCAGCTGACGAGCTGAGAGTGTTCTCTCTCGCCTTCTCCAAGTTACAGACTCCAGGGTGAACTACTGTGAAGCCTCGCCAACACTGTGGCCATCAGAACACATTGTAACCCCTTCCAAATTATTACAGGACTGGCTTTGAGACCCTTACAATCTCTCAATGAATCTTTTTCCTTCTCTGGGGCATGGCAGCAGTGACCTTGCCTCCCCTTGACTTAACAAGTGAGTTTTCACACTAAAGGGTTACAAAATAAAGGCAAGAACTAAAGTTTGTGGGTAATGTAATGCATTCTGCCGTCTGGTATGAACAGGAAACAGTCTCTGCAGGGTGTTAAAGGTCCCTAGGAGGAGATCCCCTCCTACTTTTTTCTGCTGCCCAAGGGAAGGAGAGAAAGATGCTGCTACTGGTCAGTAGGAATCTCTCTGTCTGCATCCACTTTGCTCGTTTCTCCTGGCGCAGAGTAAGAAACAGGAGGAATCCCATGAGCTACAATCCCTTCCACTACTGGTGGTTCTGGTGGTAGCCCAGGGGGGGCTACTCCTACTACTCCTGAAGGAAACCTAAAACCAACAGAAACAGAGAAATTACAAGCTTGTCCAACAGTTATTCAAGCAGAAAGGAGCCATGTCCTCAGACACCTGCTGAATACAAATCCCTCTTTGTAACAGAAATGCTCTGAGATAGAACACAGGGAAAGTCTCCAGAGCTGAAGAGCAGCAGTGATACCCTACTGACAAATGACACCTGTTTGCAGACAGAGATAGGCTCAGGTCACATACTTAGCACTTGGATAAAGGTACAAAGTTTACCTCCACCTCCAGTGGAAAGAAGCGTGAGGCACTGTATGAAGGCACCTGGAGGGCTGGGAATTCCCTCCCCATCAACAGGAGGAGTGTAAGCTGCAGTTACTCTTCACTGGGCTCCAAGACAGAACAAGGAGCTGAACTAATAAAACAGCTAGATGCAAGATGAAAACTGGGAGAGTGACACTCATGAATTGCTAATGAACTATTTTTCCATTACTTCCATTCTGCCTCCCTTTGCCTTCTTCATAAATATATCTGAACCTCTGCAAATCTCTCACAGAAGGGAAGAATATATATCACCTACTTTGCAGATGGGAGAAAAACAGAAGGGAAGCAGCCTACCCACAATCACTTGGCAGGTCTGTAACAGATAAATAAACTGAAATACACTCTATTTAGACCACTGGACAATGTCTCAACAATAATCCATATTTGGGCTACAGGTAAGAACTGTGCTTTGTGTAGCCCTAATTATATGCACAACTTCTAAATGTAAAGTTCCAGACCTTTCCTGGGGCATCCAGCAGGCTTTCTTACATTGAGGTATCTCTTGCAAGGATTTGCAAAAATTGACTGGAACTAAATATGAGCAAGTACATGTTAAATCCTAGTACAGCTTTAGAAGTGCTGCCATTGTGTTTTGTGACAGAGCTCATATACAGACTGTATAGGAACAGAGACATACCTGCTTGCAGGTGCAAGTACTTCTCAAACACAAAGAGGGATATTGGTCTAGTTCAGCAGGAAGATATGCTTGGAAAACCTACATATCTCACCTGAAAGCTGCAGCTCCGTTGAGTTCTGGGTGGACAGTTGCAGGATCAATACCAGACCACTGAGTTGCTAACAGCAAGTACTCCTTATTAACACAGTTCCTCAAAGCATCAGGTATGAGACCTGCGAGAGCATCAAGAATGACAAAAAAACCCAGGACACAGGTTTGGAGGGGTTGTTCCTTGCAGCATTTACATAGAAGAGTAGTAATGAAATGTGCAACATCTTTTTCATCTCCCTCCACAGGATAATACTGGGCAGGGGAGACTCCTCTGAGCACCTCGTCTCCAGAGAAGACAAGAAACTGACCCTTCAATCCCACTTCTGTGATCTTGTGAAAATTATTGGCAACAACTTGCAAGTGCTAAGCCTCACCCTTTCCAAGGGTCAGTACTTCAGGAAAAACACACACAGTGTAACTGTCAAAGGAATTATTGCTAAGGGTTTGAAAGATGTAGGTAAAAGGCTTTCCCAGGGATGGAAAGAGCCACTCCAGCATTACACACATGATTCTCAGAAGGCAAAGATACAACTATGAACTCACATTCCAGTTCCAGAAAGCAGTTACTGAGTCCAAGTTTTCTGAACAATCAGCATAATCCTTGCAGTGAACTAACAAAAGAACACTCATTCAGCAGCAGCTGCCGAGCACACAATCTTCTTCATTACCTGTAATAGCTCTGCGGATCTCTTTAGCTGCATCTTCTCTGGATTCAATGGAAGCCTGTTCACTGTACCAGGCAGTGTGAGGGGTGCAGATAATGTTGGGTGCATTTTTTAAGGGCCCCTGAGCAAAACTGGGGAGGAAAGAAAACAAAAAAAAGTGTTTTCTCTCCAGAAGTGATAACTCCATTTGTTCTCTTGGGCATCACTGTAACCCAAATAACCAAAAAAATCCAAAAGAATCATCCAGTTTAGGTGATGCAAATCCCCAGCCAGCAGCAGGCGAGCAGATACAGGGTTACCTGAAAGGCTCAGACTCGTGCACATCCAGTGCTGTTCCTCTGATTCTCCCCTCTTTCAAGGCTTGTGCTAAGGCGCTCTCATCTACAAGCCCTCCCCGGGCTGTGTTCACCAAGTAGCAGCCTTGACGCATCTGGAAGAAGAAAAATACGAAGTGCATTGAGCATAGGACTTTTCATGGAAGCAAAGTGAGCCTTGGGAAGTCTGCTGGAAATGAGCAGGAGTCTGCAGTGATTAGATGAGGCCTGGAGGAACTAGGAGTGCTCTCACTGCAAAGCTAACCACAGGGGAATGGCCTGCAAGCAATGCTTGAGAAATCTGCTTTAAAATGAACAAACAAAACCACAAGACACCAAGGGCAAAAGTGGAACTCTCAAGTTCTGCACTCCATCCTACTACATTAAAAAAGAAAGAGGACATGAATCAAGTATCCAGACATACAAAACTGGACTACAGCGCCCAGATGTCTCTCATAAAAGCACTGGAAAGCATTTGTACACCGGTGGAGTGTAGCCTGAGACTGACTTTGCAGTGGGTTTGGGCACAGAAGCTTTGGCAGAGCTGTATCAAAAAAGGTACACAGTCCCAGCCACACCACATCTGGCTCTAACCAGCACAGTAAATTACACATTTTAAAGATACTCTGAAATGACTGAATCACCTAAACCAGTCTTTATAAATGATATTACTTAGCAAGAAGAGCCAATCCTGGTCTTCTCTTAATATGAAATTCTATACAGCACAAAGCACAGGCACCCGGATCCACACACTCCCAGCCTCCCAAGGCAGCAGGAGGCACACAACAGAGGCAGCAGGATTCACATGCTCTCAGCATCTGTGGAAGCAGCAGTTTCTGTTTGCATTCATTCCCATAGTGCTCCCTGGGGGAAATCAAGCTCCTGCTGCACCTGTTTAATAGTGGAGTCATTGATGAGGTGATGGTTATGTTCATTCAGGTTGCAGTGCAATGTGATGCAATCACTGTTCATTAGTAGATCCTGCAGAGTTCCTACTCGTTGTAAACCCAAGGATCGCTCCACTCCATCCGGCAGGTAGGGATCATAGAAAATCACGTTGAAGCCAAAGCACTTCGCTCGCAGAGCCACTGCCTGTCCAACTCGGCCTTCACAAAAGAAAACACACAATCACCAAAGGAAAGGTAAAACAAACTTTAAAGACGAGATACTGAGGTAGACTGGCAGCCTACACTGGAGTTTACTGCCAGGGCCCAAGGTACTGCAGCCCTGGAAACCCCTGGGATTGCCACAGGGATCCAGAGGAGGCTCTTCAGTGCTGATCCTATGTGGCTAGTTCTACTTTCCCCATGCAACAGCCAGAGCTTAGTCTAGAAGGAGCTCTGTTTTCAAATAAAATCCAGACCCTGAGTCAGAAGGAGTAATAATCTGACTAAAAGAACTCAGAGAATTAATTGGTAGCTTTCAGGAAGTTTTGCACTGATAGAAAGCCCAGCACACAGGGCAACAGTCACCGACAAGAGCTGTATGAATGTTCCCATTTTTCTAACCATTCAAAATCAAAAAAGGAATCCCCAATCCCACGCCATACACGCAGCTCTTGAAGATACCCAGCCTGACAGAATGGGGCACTAGCACTCCTTAGGAGTCAGTGTGTTTCACAAAGAACTGTTGTAAAATTATCACTTTTTTTCAGTGTGTGACTCTTAGGTTCCCCAAAACTTGCACAGCTCTCTTTTCAGCCTAACAATGCCCATCACTTACCCAGTCCAATGATGCCCAAAGTCTCCCCACGGATACGCACAGCACCTCGAGCCACCTCTCGGATCTCCTCCACAGTCGAGGTTCGGTTCCCTTCCCGCAGAGCCTGGTGGAGCCAAGTGACTCTGCGATAGAGGTTCAGGATGTGGCAGAGGGTGGAGTCAGCAGTCTCCTCTACTGAGGAGGAAGGGATGTTGCAAACTGCAATGCCTACAAAGCCATAGAGGTCATATAAGATTTGTAGCATCACAACACTAAACCAACATGAAGCTCTTTAGGCACAAATGCTGAAAGATAATTCAGTTCTCCGAAACTACTGCCAAAAAACAGAAGATTCACTTCAGGAGCTCATTCTACAACACAGATGTGACCAGCCAGCTTTTCAATCTCCCAGGAAACACCATTCCCTCCTTATAAATATCCATCTGATTGACACACCAGAAAAAAAAAACCTGAACAGGCCAAAATGAGAAAACTGGGTCATACAAGTGATGCAAGAAACTGACTGTTTGAGGAGATCTGCATTCGAAAAGATGCACTCCTTCCACAGATAGCCCTGACAGATTAACTGGCAGACTGCAGAATTCAGACAGATGGCTGAGCTCCTTCATGCATCACAGCCCAGATGCTCACTGCAAGCATCAGCCTCCCCAGGAGCAACAATAAGTAACTAACTCATTAAACACAGGCAGAAGCCACAGGAGCCTTTTCAAATCCATTTGAAGTTATGCTTAAAAAACATCACAACACTACCACATTGGAATAAAATATAACAAGGACCATAAAACCCATGGCTAGAACTATCAGGTAGATTAGTAATGCAAACAAGTTGAAGTCCCAGAAGTGTAAATTACTGTCTGGAAAGGGAAAGATGGAACACTGTCAAAACCTGGTCATTCCTAAACAGTCTATTAACAAAGAAAAAAAAAGAGAAAGAAAGAGAAGGATGGGGGCTGGTGAAATACCACTCTACTGCTGCTACCCTTCACTCAACAAACCAGCCAAGAAATAAAAATAATGACTAGATGAGAAAATGGTCTTTCCCCTAAGGTTACCTTACCCACTTGTCAATCCAAGGCAACTCTTCTGCCTCAAAGGTCCACCACCTAGCTAAAAACTCGGAGAAAATCTAGGCCATGGTTGAAGGCATCACTTTGTAAGCCTATTCCGAGGACACATTTGACTTAGCCCAGACCATGTTTTGCCATGAGAATTAGGAGAGCAATGGCCACAGACAATCCCAGATATCTGGCTCCTTTTCTCTATCAAATCATTTCCAATTGTACCCTAATGCCACATAGATAACTTGGAGGACGTGAGGAGGGGTAAAGGAAACCCCAGCTTCTCTTAATCTCAGTGGTTACCATCTCATTCAACTCTAGATAAGGCCTATGCATCCATCTATTACACACCAGACACAAAATTGTGTTAACATACAATATTACGCCTAAATGTAGGAAAGCACAAACACACAAAACAGCCCTTTAGTGTGAAGATTCAGAGCACGCTAGAACCAGTATTTTACCTCAGAATGAATTAAAAGGCCTGGCTAAGCATGAAAATAACCATTAATTGTCCATGAAAAAGCAAGTTTGGCCATGCATAAGGGTCATCATACTATTGCTCCAAAGCAAAAGTGGCAAGAAACAGCCTGATGGTGAAAGGAGTTTCACTCATCTCACCTTGGATTAATGAGAGAAAGCTTTGAATCTGAATGAATCCAAGATATGGATGGTGACTTTTAAGTAGAGTAACCCAAGACTCAGCCCAAATATATAACAGCTGGATGAAAGCCAAAGACCTTGCCAGGAACTCTTGAAACTATTCTGTGGAATCATCCAGATGAGAAGGCCCAATTCAATTCTGTTCTTACAGATCTGAAAATTGTAAGGCCTACTTCAATTTTATATACAAATATCTATATTTGATTGAAGCTTAATTTGACCTGCATTACATAATGGAATGCTTAAAATCTATGGCACTTAAAAAATTTAAAAAAGAAGGGGCAGGGTAGTTATGTGATCCATCTCACCCTGGAGCCTACCAGGTCCAGAAGTCTCACTGCCATGCATTTAATAAGTAGCAGGTTTTTGTCACCTGACCCAGAGGCTCTCCACATGCCAAAGGCTCTACAAGGATCACTAATAAAGTTTTGAACCAGAATCTACTTGCACATACAAAATTACAGCAAAACTCATCAAGCATTTCCAGTGAGTTTATCCTGCATCAGTGTTTGAAGCTTTCAGACATTGAGTTTGCTCAATGCTCACAAAAACCCCAAAGTTGCCTCACCAGAAGTTACCTAGATGCAATATTCAGGTTCCTAGATACCAAACAGCAACAAAGACACCAACATCTATAGCAGAGCAATTTGAGAACAGAGAATCTTTCAAGCCACCTGCTAGGCCCAGTAGTGGTCAGCTTCCTAAAGATGCCTGATACTGAGCAGCAACAAATCTGAACAGAGAAGTTTTTAAATGTACTCAGCTATAAAGCACAAAACCATGTGCAGTGCTCCATTGCACATTCAGTTCTGATTGCAACAGACACCTGATGGTGCCATCATACCTAATTCTGCAGCAGATTTGATGTCAACGTTGTCATAGCCACTGCCAATACACACAATGACCCTGAGGGCTTTGAATTTCAACAGATCCTGACGAGAAAGGGTAATGGTGTGATATATGAGAGCTGCTACTGCCTCATTCAGCACCTGTAACAAAAAACAGTCCAAATCAGTATCTGGTTTGGTTACGTAAGAGACAGAGCTCTACTCCTGAAGGCTTACACATTTTCTTGCCCACCTTTTCATGGATTTCCTGAGTTGACTGAGCATCACAAAATGCCACTGTAGCAACATCCTTCAAGATGGGCATCTCCACAGTGCAATCTCGTCCATCCAGGAGCGCAACCAGTGGCCGTGCTGGCACTAAAAAATTCCCAATAGGAGGCCGTATGCCTATTAAGGAAGTCAGCAGGAGTGATTACATCAAACACAAATTCTGGAACCCCTGTTTGTTCTGGAACCCTAGTGTATCACTAATTGTATTTCAAAACGAATCACGCAAAGCAAAAGATATAAACAGGAAACACAGGGAAAAGCACCTAGGAAAAAAACTACAACCACCTCTGCCACCACTGAATAAAGGAAAACAAAGTATGTGTTATCAATGATGAGATAATAGAAGCATTCCACTCAGAAACACATCATCTTACTCCAGGCTCCTGCAAAGCGTTATAAAGTCCCTCCAAGCCCCCTGCCCATTACGCTGCCCGCCCCTCCACCGCAGCACGCCCAGATACTCTTTCCTCCTGAAGTGGTGAGCAGAACTTGTGCGTTCAGGGCGCTCCGGCAGTCCCTGGCGGCTGCCCCTTTCTGTCGGGGCCGGGGCAGGGCCGGCGGGGCGCAGCTCTGTACCGGCCCCGGGCGGGCGCTCGGGGCACCGGGGCCGCCCGCCCCGCCTCACCTTCGCAGATCCGGTCCAGCCGCTGCCGCTTCACTTTGTGCCGGTCCATGGGCCGGGCGGCGCCGTGCAGGGGCCGGGGCAGGGACCGGGACCGGGGCCGGTCACCGGTCAC
>JAOXXN010000466.1:437679-455461 GCA_026770055.1 Myrmophylax atrothorax | reverse complement strand
CGGGCGCAGGTGGCGGGTCGGAATTCGCGTTTCCAACCGGGAAAGGCGGCTGGTGCGCTGCCCCGAGCGGGGAGCCGGCAGTGTGGCTGTGGCCAAACTGGAGGGACGTTCCGGGGAGGGGAAGGTTGCGCTGGGGCGAGGCGGGAGGAGCGCGGGGCGATGCCGGGGCCCGTGCGAGATGCGCCTGAGCGCGTCCGGCTGCGCCGCTCTCGTTGGCTCCGCCGAGGGCAGATTTTGGTACCTGCCCCCCGTGCATTTGCCCTCTGGAATGCTTCAGGCCCATAGTTTTCCGAGTCGAGGCTCAGTTTGCCGAGATCAAGGAGCTCCTGCCGAGATGCAGATGATGGTTCCACTCTGCCAAATCACAAGAGCCGAGTACTGAAATTATTCCTCTTTCCAGTTCACATCTCTTGTGCAGCCTTCATGGCTGATGTGACTAGAAGCACAGAAATTACAAACTGCTCTGAAGCATTCCTACACCCTGGCTGTGTGATGTTACTGCTTTCAGCAAAAGCTGCAGCTGCAGAATATCACAATGACTCTTAAAAATGGGCTGTTGCACTTAAACTCAACAGCACTGTCAGACACATGATTACGATAGATTTCCCACAGTTTTCCATGTCCAAATGCCAACGATTCTTTGGAACCTGTTTACAGAAGGGTTTCCCTTCTGTAATCATTCTCTCTTTCAATACCATGATGCCCACGGGCACCATACATATCTGTCATACATATGACATATCTGTCATACATATATATATGACAGGACATTGAGTGAAAAGGGAGAAAAAAGGTATATTGTATTACCTATGTATTTTTTCTAAGGTATAAATAATAATAATAATATTAATAATAATAATATTACTACTACTACTACTACTACTAATAATAATCCATTAATTGCCTATTACCTTTTACCTTTTTTTTCCCCAAACTGCAGCAGGGATTCCCATACATGTGTGTCTTTAACATATTCTGCAACCTAGACCATGGGTCTAGGAAAGAATTAGCTTTATCATTCTTTCACATTGTTATCTGGAATACTAAGAAACAATGAAATAACTTGTCAGGTGTCAGGGCCTCCAACAATGCACAACTATTAAATGATGTCTGTAGAGGAGGACTGATTCAAGTTTGAGGTTTGCAGCAGCTTCACCTGAACCCACCATGCAGGGTACAGAGCATTTCTGATGAGGTTTTTCCGGGAGCTTAAAAAGTCATCGAGTCTGTATGTAAGAGCCAGGTGAACTACAGAGTACAGTAAGCTGATAGGAAAATGAAGAAACTCGTACAAGTGAGACAGAGGAACCTTTATAGTGTCACTGGACTGCAGGAAAAGTAAAAAGTTTGAGAGGCAGACTACTGCTTACAGCAAATAAGCTGATGAAGCCAGCAAAAGTGAAGGAAGTGAGAAAACAAACTAGATGGTGAAGATGGTACATCAGGCAATATGAGCTGTACCAATATTTTTTCCTAATCTATGGAGAAGGCAGACTGAAATAGTGCTATTGCACCTGCTGAACAAAGAACAATATGTAAGGTGATGTACCCAAAGAACGTTAGAGGGAGATGTAAGGCTCAGCATAGTAATTTCTTAAACCATCCAAACAATATTGACCTGAAGGAAGGAAACATACTAGTTTATTTTTAAATTATTCTAGCAAACTGTCTTGTTCCAAGACTTCATTGTACTTGTACTGTAAACATAGATTCACATACTGCAGAAATGAGGAAAGATTACAGGCTGAATTCACCTACCTGTGACAACATAATCATAGAATTGTGGAAAAACTTGGGCTGGAAGGGATCTTAAAGCCCATCCAGTTCCAACCCCTGCCCTGGGCAAGGACACCTTCCATTAGACCAGGCTGCTCCAAGCCCTATCCAACCTGGCCTTGAACACTTCCAGAGATGGGGCAACCACAGCTTCTCTGGGCAACTTGTGCCAGGGCCTCACCACCCGCTCAGTAAAGAACTTCTTCCTAACACCTAATCTAAATCTCACTGCTATTTTAAAATTGTTCCCCCTTGTCTTATCTGTTTTTATAAAAAGTTGCTATCCCTCTTCTTTTATAAACCCCCCTTTAGACCCTGGAAGGGGCTCTGAGGTCTTACCAGAGCCTTCTCTTCTCCAGGCTAATCACTCCCAGCTCTAACAGCCTGTCTTTGGACCAGAGGGGCTACAGCCCTTGGAGGATCTTTGTGGCTTCCTCTGGACCTGCTCTGACAGGTCCGTGTCTGTCTTGTGCTGAGGGCCCCAGAGCTGGACACAGCACTGCAGGTGGGGTGTCACAAGCACAGAGAGGGGCAAAATCTCCTCCCTCAACCTGCTGAATTTGATGCAGCTCAGGACATGTTTGGCTTTCTGGGCTGCACGTGCACATGGTTAGCTCACCCATGAGAATCCCAAAGCCCTTCTCTGCAGGGCTGCTCTCAATGAGTTCATCTTCCAGCCTGGACTCGTGTCTGGGACTGCCCTGACCAGGTGCAGCACCTGCACTTGGGCTTGTTGAAGATCATGAGGTCATTGCGTCTTGTAGACCCACTTCCCAAGATTTTTCAAGTCCCTCTGGATGGCAGGGTTAGGTATCACCTCTTAGGAGACAATAGTCTATATAAAAAAATAAAAAAATCTGAAAAAAAATTCTAGCTTTAAAGATTATGTTGTTAATCTAAGATTATTTCATGCTTCCACATAAGGTGGCACGTGTGTATATATGTGTATAATCAACACATCTGTCACGCAAATCTATGTACACATGGAGATACAGTCAAGGGTTTACAATCAGCCAACAGGTGAAAGCTGGCAGCCAAGCCTTCATCTGCATTTTTGGCAGGGATTTCAGGCACTGGGTTCTGTATACTTAAATTGACTGTCTATCAGCACTTCTAGATGAAGCTACTTGCATCTTATGTTAAAGATTCTTTTTATTATGCAAAAAATACATATTCCTAAGTTTTCAAGCTCAGTAAAGTGGTTGTTTTTAAGCCCTATAAATGGCTTTCCCAGTACATCTCTTAATGAACAGCATATACTTTAGTAATTGCAGCAGCTCTGACTCACAGCATACAGTATGGTGTTACTATGTGTTTATTGCACTGCGGTTTTCACTGCCCAGATAGAAGAGCTTCTTCAAAGCAAGCCTCAGCAACCCCGAGGTTTCACAGGGATTTACTGCTCCATAAAATACAGAGCCAACTTCAAAGAGTTAAGGGCAATTAAAAAAAGATTTTATTAAACAAAATTATTTTTGATACTTTATTTAACCTTTTGTTCCTTCTTCCATAAATACTCATTCTTTTGTTTCTAAGTGGAGATAGCTTTTGTTCCTTACTACTCCATATGAGAGACCCCAAAGAGCTTTGACTCTCGTGGGGAGTTCTTGCTGCAGAGAGGATCCCTGCAGAACAACAACAGGGTGCTTGTGTGGCATTCATCCTGACCCGGGTCCTAACAATCTTTTCCCTACTTGACCAGGAGACCTCCTGGCTCTGCCCAGGAGTGACTGTGTTGTGGCAGAGCAGCTGTGCCTCTCAGACTCCACCTGCAATGCCACGTACAGGATCCTGGAAAACTGTGCCCTGGCCAAGACTCGCCTCCTTCCACTGGATCACGATAGCAGGGTCAGATGTCTGAATGCAGAGTTTGACCTTGGGAACAGCTCTTTGCTGCACTGCAAGTGTCACCGGCGCATGAAGAGACAGGAGCACTGCTTACGTGTTTTCTGGACCGTTCACTCCAGTGTGACAGATGGTGAGATGAAATAATATGAATTTACAAGGTACTAGTAAGACTTACTCCTGCCCCCATCTGAAAACAACTGTGAAAAGCCACTTCCCAACACTGCAGGTGTTGCTTTGGAACCTCATCTCCTAGTAAAGAGAACTCATTACTGCTATGTTTGGTAAGCAGAAAAAACTGGTCTGATCTGGGACCAGCACTTGAAATACACCAGGGACTCCAAGAGACAGACAGCTACTCTGAGGCAGTTAGATTTAGTGCTGTAAAAATACCTCCAAATGGTCCTATGTGCCTATCCCTGAAAATGGACATGTGATTGTGACACACAGTGCCATGGCATCCTGAGCCTGTTGCTGCTTTCTTTAAGTGGGGTGCTCCTACCTGACCTCCCACTAAAGCCTGTCTGTGCTGCTCAGCTCCTCACTTGCACTGAGGCTGAAAAATCCAAATGACACAGACCAAATTCCAGCCAGACAAAATCTAATGCTGTTTTTACACAGTAATACCTTTGCATTTCCAGCAGAACCATTCTTGACTTTGGAATTTGAACAAGACAGAGCATCTCTGAACTCCAGCCTGAAGAAAAAGCCAGGCATAAATAAGAAAATACTCATTTATTAATAAATAAATAAGTAAGCAAGCAAGCTGGTCATAAAGCATTTTTCCCATTTTGCATAAAATATCTCGTATCTTGCCTAGGTTATTTCAATTTGGAGACCTCTCCCTATGAGAATCCAGCAAATGAAGAACACTGGAAGACAGATTACAATAAACTGGCAGCTCTGGTATCAGGTAAGATTTGTGATGGTTACATGATGTAATGCTGCCCTCTTATCTTTTCAGGGGCTGAAGATTGTCCAGAACAATTTGGGGTAATGGCCCCTTTAATCAGAGGAATGCTTGCTCTGGATACTTGCCTAAGTTTGTCCCCACTATCAAGTGTAAATATAGCCATAGATTCACGCCCATGACAGTGGGAATAATCAACAATGACCCATTTTCTGAAACAAGCACCTTACCATGAACCCATAAAAAATACTCTGTTGTAACTACTGTAACTACAGTGTCATACTGCAGGCACATAGAAGGACAGATTTGCTTTGTTCTTTTTGATGTTCCAAATCTGACCGTCAAGAAAGGGCTACTCCTGCTTCCACACAGAATCTCTTCTGGAGACTTGCTTCTTGGTTTCTGTGTTTCTTTTGGCTTTATAGGCTCCCAGTTGGCAGGAGATGCAACAAATCCGTGCCTGAAAGAAACTCATGTCTGTAACCTGAGCAAGAAGTGTGTCCGTCTGCGCACAGACTACGCCTCCATCTGCACCAGGGGAGCGGGGAGTGAGGATGTGTGTGACCAGCGCAAATGCCACAAGGGGCTAAGGAATTTCTTTGAGAAAGTCCCTGAGGATTTCACCAAAAGGATCCTGTTCTGTCCATGTCAAGATGAATTTTGTGGAGAAAGACGCCGGAAAACTATTGTTCCTGATTGTTCCTTCCAGTCTAACACCAAACCCAATTGCCTGTGGCTGCTGGACACCTGCTTAGAGGACCATATCTGCAAGTAAGTCTGGCGGCAGCGGATGTTCACCAAAAGAAGAAAACAACATAGACACTGATGGTCTCGTTTTCCTTCCTACAGATCCCGACTGGCTGACTTCCAACAAAACTGTCAACCTGCAGACACGTCTCCAGATGGCTGCTCTCTGCACAACCATGCTGCATGCCTGCAGGCTTACATGGGGATGATTGGTAAGTGATACCCACAGGAACATGCAGGGTGGATGCTTTCAGGCCACAAACTTGCAGGCACACACTGATGCTGTAAAGGACTCTTTCCCTTGCCTCTGAGGTAAATGCAGCCCAAAGAGAGCTCTTCCATGGCATTTATTGCTGTGCATTGTCCCATTCTCTGTTGTCAAATCAGCAGCACTTGGCCTGAGATTTCTCAACACCTGTTTGCATCATCAGGTGGTACAAAGTTTTCTAAGGGCTTCATCAACAGGGCTTTCTGTGCTTGTGTGGACTAAATCATTCTTCATGCAGGAGATACATCCCTTCACAGCAGTGATTAAACACTGCATTCCATCGCTGCCCAACTTTTATACTCCTGATGGTTTGTTAGTATTGTGCATACTGTGTTCTCAGGGCCAGCCAGAACATGGCCCTGCCAGCTGTTTGAAGGAAGATCTTTGATTTATTTATTGCCAACCAACCTGCTAATACTTTTTCAGAGTGGCTCAAAAGAGGAGCTGCAAAGAACAGCAGTATCTCAGCAGCTGTTAATCTAGACTATACCTTCAATTTTCCCACATGTCTCTGCTGGTTTTGTGCTAGATGAACGGCACATGGTGGGTGTGCGGTATTTGGTTGGCAAAAGGCACCTGGCCAGTTCCACAAGGAGCAAGAGTGCCTTTTGTTGCCATATGCCAGTACCCCAGCTGAGTCCCCGCAGGGGAGTTCACATCCTTCAATCTAATGCTTGCACTGGCTTCAGTTCTCAGTACACGTCACCATCAGAGTGGGGAGCAACCTCCGCACTTTCTCACAGCCCAGCAAACTTGGGGTAGGTTCACCAGGCCTGGGTCTCCTGCCTGGGAGTCCTGACCTCACCTGGTAACACGCTTGTCACAGTGGAAGGCTTCTCCCTCCAGGGCAGCATTCTCTTTGGTATAACCTGATTCATGGTGCTTCTTTCGTCTGGGGGTTTGCAACAGGCACGCCCATGACACCCAACTATGTCAGTAACTCCAGTGTGGAGGTCTCCTTGTGGTGTACGTGTGAGAGCAGCGGCAACCAGAAGGAGAAGTGTGACCAGATACTCGGCATGTTTGAGAGCAACAAATGCCTTGGTAAGAATCAATCTCATCACAGAGAAACAGCTCAGCACAGGGAAATTCAAATCCTGTGGTTTCAAGATCCTTCTTTGCACTGCTGCAATGTTTCTGTGATCTTCTCTGCAACCTATGGGACCAGCCTGGATCTGCTCTCAGAAGTGTTTCTCTATCTTTGGGAACACTTCTGTTCATCTCAAACATCATGAAGCTATTGACAAACACCATTCAAATGAAGGGCACTGCAAAAACTTCACAAGGGGAGGTCAGACATGCTGTATCCATAGGTTGCTGAGTAACCACATCTGTGAGGATTATGGGTCAGGATTTCCCTCCTTGTCCTTGTTCCTATACTCCTTTGGCCCTCACTTCCTTGGTCAAGATAAGCAGCTCCTGAGGCAGCCTTTTGTTAGATTCAGCAGCACAGCAGTTACAAAAATCCTGTTACATGCAACTGTGTAATCCTTAATCTCTGTTTTTTAAATCTCCCTAGCATTTTAGCAACATACATTAATGAGATTTAAATATTTTATGTTTGTAAAAGCTTCCAAAGGATATAAAAGAAACCAGCATAATTACATAAATTATTAATATTTAAACCTACCTCCTGCAGTATAGAAAAGCCTTACATCCAGCACTATAGATACATCTACATCTAAACATCCCATCCAAGATACTACAAATCAGCCCCTTACAAAATACACAATTGGGAAAGTCACAGAGGGACCCAAAAGTCCTCAAGTAGAGTGCAAAAACTTTTGCAGTCTGCTCAATCTCACAAGCAAACCCACAGACTGACAGGCCATTCACTGAACAGAAAATATGTATTTTCTAAATCAGGGCCACACAGCCTGTGAGTGCCTTTCATAAAATAGCTTCCCTAGAATTTTGTTCACTAGACTCCAAGACTAGCACAAGAAAAGCACAGTAAGACTCTTGTTTTACTTCTGTTTGCAGAAACTGCCATTTGGTCTCAAATGCACCTGAAGCAGACAGCTCTAGAAAGACAGGAAGACTTACTTTATTCATCTTCCATAAGCTTCCAAGGAGACAGTGCTAGCACATCTCTTACTTCAGAAATGTCCCAGGTATGAATTGGTTTGTCGCCTTCACAAAGCAGTGAGTCAAGTAGCCTAGAGACAGTAGTTGAAAAACCTTGGATATGGAAATGTGTGACTTTGGACATCAAAGCGAGGGATGCCATGTGTGTGCGGAATGCTGGACCAGTCTGCCTTAAGCTGTTCCTTCCACAGACAAGCAGAAATAGGAGGCCCTGGCCTGGCCACAGGAGTTTCAATAATCTCACATTAGTGCTCAGAACTGGAGGCTCTGCAACCATAAGTTTGAGCATAAATGTGCCTAACTGGGATTCATCCCTCCTTTTCGTTTCCTAGGTGGCTGAAGGGAAGATGCAGCGAGACAGCCCTGAACACAGCAGTATGCCTTTGGCCTCCTCTGTACATTCTGGAGCTGCTACTTCTTGGCCTTCTCTGGCTCTGTTCCTGTCCCTGTTGCTGAGCCCACATTAACTTGGCATAAGTAGAATCTTTCCTTCCCATATTATTAATATTATTCCATATCCAGGCACGTCCCACTACTGATTTACCTTCAGGAAATGGAAGGCTTTCAAACAAGAGGAATGGAACAGCCTTAACCCAGAGTGACGCTGGAAAGCTCCCACCTAGTTGTGCCTCACTTTTGCCCCATCAGTTTGCACTGAGCTCTGCAGATACAGTTCTCACCATTGCTTCTGCCATGAACGCATTGTGAGTAACAATCAGTCTCATGTTCCAGCTCAATAGCTTAAAACAAAGGTCTGAGTTCTGTCAGAACTTGTGCAAGGTTTGGTTTCTGGCTGCAGGGATGACCTGACACAGTATGTCTGACCACCTCACCTTCTGGGCTCAGGTCTACAGTCATTGAATGGTTTGAGTTGGAAGGGACCCTAAAGATCATCTTGTTCCAACCCCTGCCATGGGCAGGGACACCTTCCACTAGACCAGGTTGCTCCAAGCCCCATCCAACCTGTCCTTGAATACTGTCAGGGATGGGGCAGCCACAGCTTCCCTGGGCAACCTATGCCAGGGCCTCACCACCCTCACAGGGAAGAATTTCTTCCTAATACCCAATCTAGACATACCTTCTTCCAGTTTAAAACCATTGCCCCATGTCCTGTAACTACAGGCCCTGGTGTATCTGCCGTTATCATCCCCCTTTATATCCTAAAAGGCCACAACAGGATCTCCACAGAGCCATCTCCTCTTCAGGCCAAACCATGCCAACTATCTCAGCCTTTTCTCCTAGGAGAGGTGTTCCAGCCTTCTCATCATTTCTGTGGCCTCCTCTGGACCTGCTTGAACAGGTCCATGTCTGCCATGTACTGGGCACTCCAGAGCTGGATGCTGAACTCGGAGTGGAGAGGTGGGGTTGGGTAGAAGGGAAGAATCACCTTTAAACCTGTTGGCCATGGTTTTTATGCAGCCCAGGCTGCAAGATGGTTTTCTGGGCTGGAAGTGCCCATTACCAGCTCACATCCAGTTTTTCATCTACCCATATCCCCCCCCCAAGCCCTTTTCTGCAGGGCTGCTCGCAATCCATTCACCTCCCACTCTGTGTTAATACTGGGGGCTGTCCCAAACCTGCTGTGGGATCTTGCATTGGATTTGTTGAACTTAATGTGGTTTGTGTGGATCCACTACTCAAGCCTGTGAAGGCACAGAGTAGAGCATATCATCCTAAAGACTAGAAGTCTGTGCTCCAGGGTGGGTTGCAAGAAACAGTAAACATACACATGAAGTCCCTGGTAAACACCATTTCTGGATTACTTTCAGTTCCCTTTTCAAATCCATTCTTTTAAGTATAAGACCATTTCAGATGAGGGACACTATGCTAGAGTTTATATTCTTGCTCCATTCTGTTTTGTCCCTTGCAACACATATATAATGCATTATCACAGCTTGTAACACACTTGGGTTCTGTTGTTCAAGATGGACTTCCGTGCTCAACTCCAGTAATTTTAGTTACATCTGGCAGAAGATGATCTTGCCTGGCCTCAGGATGCACCTTCTCACCAACCCTTAGAGAATGCATATAGCTCATTGAAGATGTATCGATCACAAACCCCCTGGGACATGCAGTTGCAAAAATCTTGTACATTCTGCACATATTCAAGTTGCCATTTTCCCCTTCCAGCTGCCTGCCCCATCTCTTCCTCCTCCTCCTCCTCTGCCAAGCGCTGCTCATGACCTGTTTATTCTGAGTGTAAATGTGTGCACTGTGTAACTGCTGTTAGTTTGTACTGTGTTTGCCTGTTAAAATGTAGTGTTAAGTGAATATTGATTTCTAAGCATAGGTTAAGTCTGCAATCAATTATGTGCAAGACTTGCCTCATCAGCCAGCCTACACTTTTGAATAGCCAGAAACTCAGCTCCTCCAAACAGCTCCTCCATGCACACATACAGTGCCCATTGCTCATCCTGAGAGGCAACAGATCTGACCAATACTATACACACCCTAACAAGCTTGCAATCCTGAGCAGAGGCAGAACAGGTGAGTATTCTTTTTATCCTGTGCTTTATCTGTTGCCAGGGAAGCACCAGCTGGTAATCTGCTGTAGCTCCCAGTCACTGTCAGACACCTTATTACACAATCTTACATTGTTGCATGTGTCAGTAATTATCCTTCTCCGTGGTAATATTTCCATTTCCAATTTCATTCTTCTGTTTACTTCCTAGGCAGGTAGAACAAGGAAATCACTGCATGGAGCAGAATGATCTCCTCTGTCCCACAGAGAAGCAGTATCTTATTTACATGCAGTAGGAACAAATCCCATGTGTTTTTAATAAAGAGGAGTACTGATGCTGGTATTTCTCATCACCTACTGAAATATGGCTAATTGGAGCAAGAGACAGCACTATTTCCACATGTTTGCTACCATTCTCTAATAGAAACAGAGCCCATGTAACCATAATATAATATCTACGTTAGATCATCCTCCATATGTTGGGACTAGAAATGTGTCAAGACTCTTGACTCTAATGTAATAGCATCTGTCATCCCCAGAATTTAATGGAGAGCGACAGTGAACAAGAAAATGTTGTTCTTTCAAATGTTCCACACATCAGAGAGAATATTTTCAAGTATAATGGAGTAGATTTCCCTGAGCCATCTGTACCACACACACTGATACACAATGTACTGCATTGATCATTTACTCATCTGCACAGTGATCTTTCCTCTTTCCCCACTGTAGTGGTCTAAGACAGGTTGATATGGAAAAAGGAATTGGCATTTTGTCATTCATGTTTAGAGCACTGTAGACCTTTAGCTCTTTACCCCTAATAACAAGGTTATTGTTTTTTTTCAAGTGTCCTGCATCCCTTTCGCATGCACATTTATATACACAGCTGCCTCTTAGGCTTGTTCATCAATAACTGCAAGCAAAGTTCACCTCTAACTACACCTGCATTCACAGGTAGTCACACTGCTGGGAGTACAAACCCATTTTCACTTAGGCTTTTCTAATACCCAGTCTCCAAATATCACAGTTTTTCCAGTACACAGCATATATGCGTGCACAAATATAGCTGCTACTAGAAATATCATGCCAATATCGCTATCAGTTCAGTTCTGTTGGCACCACCAATGTTTCAAGACTGGCACAGTTACCTAATCCCATTCAGAACAGATCTTACTAACCATACTACAGGCAATTTACTACCCTCCCTCAGCTTCTGTTCCCAGAAAGTGTAATAAAACATCCTGTGAGCATCTGCAGTCTCACAAAAGGTAATCCACAACATAAAAAAATAATCCAATAAAGATTCTCTATCCACACTGAGCTCTCAGCAAGCATATACAAGGAGGGAACCTTCTAATTGTTGTAATGTAGATTATTTTTTAAAGAGTAAAATAATGTGAAGTCTCACTAATAAAATTTATCTTGCAACTCTAGAAGTCTCCTGCCTTCCTCTGCATTTAATAGAAGCGACACTGCTTGTCTCCACTGCTGGAGGCATTATGGGAAAGAAATTTAAAAAACAGAGCCAGAATCTCTTACAAAGCAATATTAACAACTGTTACAGACATGACTCACTGTCAGGTACTTCAGATGTGGCTTCTAGAACTCTGATAGAGCTTTAAATCCCTTAACGTGGTCTAATGTAGCATTTGCAAAGGGCATTCATATAGTCCTCCAGCAGGGAGCTCAGACAACTGTGTTAAATGTGTTAAATAAGTGGTTTCTTGTGGCAAGTGGGAGAAGCAACACACATGTCTTGCCTGAGGTCACAAGCAAGGTGATGCCAGAGATAAGCCTTGAATTTGGAAGTCCAAAGTTATTGTGTGCTTGCCTCATTAAAATCATTCCCGCTGCCTCCAAGAAATGCCCATTTTTCAGTAAGAATCAAGTGGCTGCAGTTTTCCTTTTAAAAGGGGGAACAATATGTTATTGCAGATGAGGGAAAGCTAAGTCTTGCTTCAAATTGATTCCTGGTTATAGATCCCTTGCACACCTCTCCAAATCTGCTGACAAAAGGTAACTTTCAGTTGACATGAAAATGCTACAGGTTCAGCATTTACAGAGAACGAAAGTGTCTTTTTCAATACATCCTAAAAATCATGTCACTATTTACCAAAATGGTAGGCAGCTTTACGCAAGAAAAAAAAGGAGAATTGTCAAAGTAATCTTTGAGGTGTCCATGAACCAGACAAAGCTTTTGGGAACAAGAGCGGAGAAGGAGGAAGCCAACCAGCTCTGCTGAGCTCTGCAGCATCGTTCAGCACTGCTGTGGAATCACAACCCACAGCAATTCCACAGCTGCTGCTTCCCCAGTCGAAACAGGTCCTGGTAAATATGATCAGAGACTAATCACTTCTACCCCAGGGACTTTGTGGCTGAACCTTTTTTCATTTGAGGGAGGGTCGGTTGAGGCTGAGCTTGGTTAGTCTCTAATGGAAGCTCTTCTGATAGGTGATTAGCTCTCCTCCAGGAAGTGACTTGGTGTTTGGGTTTCTTGCAAACCCCAGGGTTAGCAGAGGTCAAGGGACGCTGCACTTTCTCCAAGTGCCTTCATGAAAATAGCCCCACATACTTTCCATTTACAGCTGATCACCTCCATTATCCCCAGGCTAGGAGGAGATGATCAGCAATTGTTAAGTGCTTGAATCAGACTAATAGCTCACTGCTAATTCCCCCAGTAATGGGAATCTAAATTCCTGGTAAACAAACTGACTGCTTTTCACACACAGGGATGAATGCCAAAAGCCTAATATTAGAGCTCTGGAACTAAAGCTTTTAGAGCAATCCTGTCCACTCAAAGATGTTTAATGACATTATGTACTAAATAATTAGAAAATGAAGGCCCACTTGGAATCAGTGGGTTACTGTCTAATTAAGATGACAAAGGGGCTCTACCCTTTTTTAAACAAGTTTATACTAAAACGGTGTACCTGATAAATGGTGCTGATAGCTGTCTTTACCTTTGGGCAGAACAAGCAGGCATTAAGCTAGCACAAAATAACTGTGTGATTTTTGGCTCATCTTTCTTCCCATTGGTCCCTCCTGTTTTCCTGTAAGGCATGTGATTCAGCTGTTCCTCCCCCCCATCAGATGACAAAATTTATTAAGCAACATTCAAATCACTTATCCTCATGGAGAGAAAATCATCTTTGCTTTATTTTGTGGCCAGAATCACAGCGTTCTCACCACAAGATGCTTGAAGAGCCAAGAGGTGTGAGCTGGAGCCTCTAGAAGCACTTTGCAAGAATTGTTAGTGAGCTTGAGAGCACAGAAGATTATCTATGCACAGAGAGAACTGTAAAAAGACTGAAAAATGTTCGACTGATAATATGGCTGAATTAAAATTAATTAGTAAATCATATGTCATCCTTATCTCCATGACTGAAGAGACATGGGTTTGAAGGGTGGACTAATCAGTGGATAAGGAATTGGCAGCCAGAGAGTTGTGGTCAATGGCTCTGTGTCCAGCAAGGCAAAACAAAGTGCCACTGTACTCTCCTCCGTTTCACTCTTTCCCCCTCCAACCAGTCTAACATTTAAATTACTTTTTCTTCTATTGTAGTTGGCCATTAGATACTGTCATTATAGGTCAGTGAGCCCCACTGCAAGAAACTGAAATTTCTTTAACCATTTGCACGCAGTTATTTGTTCTCCAGCTTTCCAAACCATCAGCTTTTTCTTTTTTTTTCCTCTCCCTAAAGAATCTTTTGATTAACTGAAGTCAATTTTGCTAAGTGCTAGTTGCTCTAAGAAGCTTGTTTTGTCAGTGATTCCCCAGGGCTCCATTATGTTTTCAGGGCTACAAAACAGGAATTGCTCTGTCTTTCTGCAGAAATGTGAGATTAGCAGCTAATTCTTCCAGCCTCAAGCTCTTTGGATTTCACACCCATCATTCCAAATCAGAGCGTGTGCATTTGTTACGACAGAAATTAGCTGAGAGATTTCCCATCTTTTTTCTCAATTTCAAACCATTTTAGTGCAAAATTTTGTAATGCACAAGGAATCCAGGTCCACATTACACACCAGATTGCTATTCTAGTTCCAACTGGGAGCTGCAGTGGTATCACAACAGCAGCACTGTTGTGCACTGAACACTTCATTCTTAATACGCAAATATAAATCGCAGTGTAAATGGGACTAATAGGGAACTAAAGATCACAGAGCAAAGGCCAGTTTTAAAGACATTTTCAGCACAGAAAGGCCCTTACACAGAGGAAGATCATGACTCATCATGAAGCAATTTACTAAAATGTTGGGAGTAATATCTGTTTTATTCACACTGTGTGTAGGATGTAACATTCCCGCTACAGGGTTGAAATGCCACCCCCAGGGGCTCAAGGGTGGCCTGTCCTCTCAAGCACCATCGAGTTACATCTTCCATCTGGTAAATCAGGCACAATAAAATAGTAACAAAATGGAAAAGATGATGAGTTGATGAACTTACTAGATTATTTTTCTTTTGGTTTTGATTGATCTCAGTTAGCAGATGTCATCAGGAGTCCTACTATTATTCATGATAGCATAGTCTTGCTCAGGTATCCACCTGAGTCTGTATTTTAATGCAGATTTTCAAGCATGGACTTTTCAATTTATATTCCAGTTGCCTGTGTTAAGGTATTTACAAGACTGAGTCTAAGACCCTGTTTTATTTTTTCTTCTTCAGATGCCTTTTGTGGTTTAGTTCCGATTATATCTTCAATCAGCAATGCCACATAGACACAAATAAAAATGGTTTGCACACTTGCTAAAGTAATAATTCACTTCTGCTTTTGGGTTAAACGTTCATATCATCTATATGTTGGAAAAAAATACAAGCACGACTTTTCAAAGTAAAGCTCCATCCTATCCCATCTCGCCATCACACCACTCAGCCAAGGCACATGACATGTCAAAGGTCACACAGCCTTCTGCACAGGGGGAATCTGCAGTTCTCCCCAAGGGCAAACTCCACTTCAGCAGAAGCATCAACTGAAGCGCCTTTAACGTGTCAAGACTTTGTGACATGTCAGGACACTTCCCAGCAAGGGCAGCAAAGCTCCCTGAAGGAACAGACCAAAACTCTGTTCCAATAGAACACCTCTCTTCTGTTCTTCCATTCCCAGCTCTCAAATAAAGCCAGAGGCTTGAGAGAGAAATTAAAAGATCCATTCTTCTGCATGTGAGTTACAGAATAATGGTTTTTGGAGAAAAGACAAACTGAACTGTGGATTTGCATCAATCATGCTGTGATAAGCTCCTTTTAGGCCGTGTTGTCTCTACCCTGCTGTCCTCGTCCCCAGCAGAAACAGGGCTTTCTGTGTAACAGGAAACCGCAGAAATTCTCCATGAAGCTGTTTTTATCTCCCAACTGCTCTGCCAACCACTTCAAGTTGGCTTCAGGATTCACAGAATCACAAAATCAGTCACATTGGAAGGGACCACAGTGGGTCATCTGGTCCCACCTCCCAACTCAAGTAGGGTCATCCCAGAGCACATGGCACAGGATTGTGTCCAGATGGTTCTGGAATACCTCCAGTGAGGGAGACTCTCAAATAGTATTCAGTGAAAAAAACCAGCAACATTTTAAACAAAGAGCAAGAGAAAGCAGCTTCCTGCAGTGCCTGTCACTGAAGCTTCTACAGAGGTAAAAACGTAACAGAATCCAGACTTGATGTAATTTTTCCTGAGACTCACAACCTTCTCCCAAAGGAAATGAGCAAACATGTATGTGGCAACAGCACACATAATGAACCTAAACAGCTCCTCATGGTCAACTTCTTCAAACTAGTGTTTTTAACTTGTTAAGTGATGCAAAAAACCATGCATTTTATTTTTCAGATGTTGAAATCAAAATTTCTGAGAACTTGCGGTTTGTAATTTTGGCAATATGGTTTCATAAGCAGATTGCCCCTTCCAATCTAGCAAAGTTTTTAGTTTGATTTAAGTCCTTTACATCTGATGGTTTTTTCATGACCTAAAACATACAAAATGACCATTTATCCTCAGGTTTTCATGGCCCATCAATTTACACCTTTCTTGGCAGCCACAAATCAGTCAAAGGAGCTTATAATCCATGGGGAAGGAATGATTAGAAAAGCACCCAGTCAGTGAACAAGCTCTGGACAGGCTTCCCAGCAACATAAGTCATGGGCACACAGGCAGAAATGCAGACAGCAGAAAGATAAACTTGCTTTGCAAGGTATTTAAAAGCAAAGTCAATCCTTTATATGGTTCAGACTGAGCTAATCTGGACAAAATCTAAAATAAAAGGACACATTTCATAACACAAACAAGTGGATGGCTTCAAGCAGGGAGCTCTTTTTCAGCATAATGCAGATGTCAGTTAATTAAAGTAGAAGGTTATATCATTAGCAGCCAAATCGATATAAAAGGAATTAAGAGCTTGAATAGCAAGCTCCCCTGCTTTCCAGCACAGCACCCGGGGCCGTATTTAGCTAAAATTCAATACACATTAGCGGACAATCACTGTAGTCTTGTATGGGGATGTCTTCTTGAAATACTTTAATTGGACTCTCTAGTGTTATCAGTGCTAAACAAGATGTCAGATTAACGTAGAAGCCTTACCAAATGGGACCAGCAGCCCACAGGCTGGAGAAGCCACATTTACTTCTATTAAAACCTCACTGGTTTTCCAACATGTATTAATAGTATTATTTTCACAGTTACCTTAAGAAAGAGTGACTGAAAAGCATCTTTACATACAGGTGCTCCATCCTGTAAAACTCAGCCACTCCATACGGGCAACAGCAGATCCACCCCTTCTTGCCATCTCAATCCCAGGCTCCACTACTGAAGAACCCGTCAGTCACACCAGACAGAGAGTTTTTACCCTGAATTTAACACCTCTGCAGAGAACTCAAACCTATATTGAAATTGGCAAATGTAAAATACTCAAGTGACAACTCCTGTAACTGGTACCATTTGATATGGCAACATTACACCATGCACACACTTCTCATGTCTTGGTTCCCTAACCAGGAAGTGACTTTGACTAGTACTACTACACACTTTCAGCTGGTATAATGTACTGCACACAACATTTTTGGACACTGCAGTCTATACAAACTTTACAAAAATCTGTCCTATTGTCCCACTCTGTACAGTTCTTAATGACTTTATTTCCAGAAGACTGTCATTTCAAAATACATACCCTTTCACAGAGTATCTTTCACCAGCCTTAATTTAACTGTGGGGTTAACAGGGTAAAGGAAAAGAACGACTTCACAGTCAAAACCATCAGAAAGGTTTCACAAGGAAAGCCTGCAGAGTGGGAAAGAGAAATTATGAAGAGTCATTCAGGGTCTGGGGAGAATATAGGAATTACTATGTAATATAAAGAGCTGTTTTCCATTGGACTTTTTGAAGTCAGTGTACAGAACGGAGTCTCTGAATAAGCAAAATGTTCCAAAAAACCCTGATCAGCAGCACTCACTGCACAATGTGATTGTCAGGAGGAGATTTCACTTAGGAAAAAATTACAGCCTAGGCTAGGAAGAAAACTGACATTTACTCACTGCATGGCACCGTGTTGATGAAGGTATTGCTCAATTAACCCCCAGCTACTACTGATTTTTAAAACTATGCCCCCAAAAAATGCATTGCAAAGATCAGCTGTCTCTTATGCAACTTCTGTAGAACACAAAGTACACAATTGCCCAACAACCTAAACATGCAGCACTGTCAAAGCAGT
>JAOXXN010000466.1:407974-418296 GCA_026770055.1 Myrmophylax atrothorax | reverse complement strand
CGCTTTGGGTCCCGCACCAGCCGCGGCCCGGCGCCGCAGCGCAGCCCGGCCGGCTCCTGCACACGCACCGCGGGGCCGACGCAGCAGCAGCCTGGCGGTCCCGGCCCCGCTCCCGGCCCGGCGAGACTGAGCCGCGTGTGCGGCGGTGGCGCGGGGCACCGGGCCGGGCATCCCCACCGGGATGCGGCCGGGACTCGCCAAGGTGAACGGAGCGCGGCAGAGCGGGGCCGCCGGCGGCGGGGACACCGGGAGAGGATACTGGGGTTGGAGAACCGGGGAGGGGACACCGGGAGGACAGTCGGGGATGGAGCAGCGGCAAGGGAACATTGGGGATGGAGCACCAGGACAGGGACACCGGGGACGCTGGAGGCTGGGACAACTGAGCACCAAGGACCACCTGCACCGGAGACACTGAGACGGGAATCACCGGGGACAGTGAGAAGGGAACGACTGGGAATGAGGCCACAGGGATCGGGGACAGCTGGGAACAGGGTTCGGGGCTACCCGGGAAGGGATAGTCAAGCCGCTGGCCCTCTCCCAGGGCAGTGCGTGGCCACAGGCACAGAAACCCCATGGCTGGTTGCGCGAGTCCCCCCGTCAGCTGCCGTGGGTCCTGGCTCACCAGACCCCCATCCCCGCAGGGCCCGCTGCGTACTCACCATGGCTGCAGCACAGCTCGTCACCTGGGGGATGCTCCTGGCCACCGTGGTCCCCGCCCAGGCCCAGGAGGTGCTGCCAGCAGGGCTGTCCTTAGGCGGGGACCCCTTGCACAGCCCTGCCTGGGGACAGCAGTGGCCGGGCGCATCCCCCGCCTGGGAGGCATCAGGGGAGCCGAGCGGCGCCGAGACCTCCGGGAGCGAGCGCTGGCGGGGCAACAGCCCCGTGCGCTGGTCCCCATCGCTGCAATCAGGGTATGGCACAGGGGCAGCCCTGGAGATGGAAACCACAATGACGGGCGCTGATACCAGGGCCTGGAGGGAAGGCAGCACAGCCCTGGCTGTGATAGAGGAACCGCTTGTCTTCCGGCGAGGACATGAGGCTGAAGGCCAGGGTGGCCCCCTGTCCCACGGCTCTGCACTGGGCACACTGGCCCCCAGGGTGCCCACGGACACAGGGCCACACGGGGCAGGGCAGGATCTGTCCCTGTCAGGGCAGAGTGCCACAAAGACAGCTGGCACCCCCAGCCCTCGGCCAACCATATCCACCATTGCTCTGAACCCCCTGCTGGCACTGGGAACGGAGACAGCAGATGCCCACACAGGGGGACAGACAGTGGTGGAGGGATCCACGGTGGCCCCGGGCCTCTCTCAGGATATGCAGCTCACTCCAGCCAGCAGACAGTCAGTTCCACTTGGCACTGTCCGTGTCTCCCACCCCACAGGCACGGAGCCAGCCTGGGGTTCCCACACCAGTCCTGGCTCTACACAGCCGGTGGGCAGATGGGGGGATACAGGAGGGCCCTCCAGCCCCTCCCTGGCTCTGCCCAGCTCTGCCCCACGGCTGCCCCCCACAGCCCCATCCTGGGGGCTGGCTGAGCTCTGGACCCGAGGGCTCCCATCCCACCAGCGCAGCACCAGGAGGGCCCCACTCAGCCACAACACCACCAACCCTGGGAATGCAGCCCCTCGCACGGATCCCGGGAAGACAGAGCAAGGGGGTGTCCTCAGCACCAGCCCTGTGCCTCTACCTGTCTCCAGCACGGCTACCTCTGGCACCTTCAGCACAGGTAGGAGCTGGCATGGTGTGGGGAACCCCTTGGTGGGGACCAAGCCCCTGCAGGTGCCAGCACCCTGCTCTGCCCTCTCTCACAGGGCTGCTGCCTGAGGAGGATGTTGGCTCCCCACAGCGTGTCCGGGGTGCTGTGGGCGCAGTGAGCATCCAAAATGCCACCACAGTGACCCCACAGCCAACGGTGCATTCCGCTACAGGGATGCTTGGGACCAGGCACTCAGGTGATGCAGGGCTGCATCCAAGCCCACCCATTCTGTGGATGCTGAGGGAGCCCATCCATGGCATCAGGGCTGGTGGGGGGGATAGCAGCTATCTTGGGCTTCCCAGCTGGGACATAGTGACACCTTCAATCAGGATTGCACCTGACGACGGCCCTAATCTACTCCTGCCCGCAGGGATTAGTGCTAAGTGCTCGGCTGGTGGGGGCTTCCCCAGGGGGCACAGGGACATGACCGGGAACATGCCACCCCCTGCACTGTGGGTCCTAACAGAAAACCTGGGGAGGCACCTGGGGGCACGGCCCTGGCCAGCACAGCACAACCCCTGCTGCAGTGCTCAGGTGCCACATCTGATACACCCCAGTGTGGGGTGCAGGTGGGGGCTGGATGCCACCATGCCCCCCACTCCCCACTGACCGTACCTCTCCTTCCTGCCTGCAGACACCTCAGGGACACAGCCCCCCAGCACCAGCACTGTGTCCCCCTCAGCCACGTGGCGACGAGCGGGGGTGACGCCGCATCCAGGCCCCCGAAATTTGTCCTCGCCACAGCCACAGCCCAGCCATGCCCCAACAGCACCAGGGCCCAATGGGACCGGGCTGCGCTGGGCTGAGCTGCAGCACCAGCTGGGCTTTTCCTGGGAGGCCCATGTCTATGGGATGGCCACCATCTTCCTGCTGCTGGCGCTGGGATGCCTGGCCGGGCTGGCAGGAACGGCCATCCTGCGGCCCCCACACCTGCCCCACAGCGTGGGGGCCCACGGGCTGCTGCTGGCGGCCTGCCTGCTGCGGGCCACCTTCCTGCTGCTGGACCCCTACGGGGCACGGGGCCGCCTGCCCGGCCCAGCCCTGCTGCTGCTCAACACATCCCCCTTCCCGCTGCTGCTCGCCACCTTTGCCCTGCTGCTCCAGCGGCTGCAGCGCCTGGCCCAGCTCCAGCTGCTGCCAGCCCGGCTGCGGGCGCTGCCGGCGCTGGGGGCTGTCGCTGCCCTGCAGGGCGCGGTGCTGGGAGCTGCCGACCTGCTGCCGCCCCGGCTGGGCCTCGGCGCGGCGGCTCCGCGGGGCATCCCGGGCGGAGCGGGGCCGGCGCGGCCCTGCTCGTTTGCACCCGCGGAGCATCTGCGGCCGCCCCAGCGCTCACACGGCCGTGCACAAGGCTGGCTGCCCAGAGGGATGCTCAGAATGGCACCTGTGCGTGTCTTGGGCTGCCAGGGCTGCTCTGTGTGTGTGTGTGTGTGTGTGTGTGAAGATATTCTCCCTTGCAAACGCCGACCCCGCTGGATGCATCTCTTTGTACGTGCAGTGCCTTTCTCACAGCCATTGATGGATGAAAATTGCCTCTTGGGCTGGTGTGCAATCTATGCTGAAATTACTGGATTGCCATCCCTCAGTTCCATTATGGATACTCAGGACAGATGTCGATCCTGCATTTTTGCTACGTTATGGCACTGAATGCTCATTTGTAGACTGTTTCTTGTTTTTGCTGTGAATGCAAATATATAAAAGATGCTGATCCTACCTTGTAGGTTGGGAACATAGAGAATGATATATTTTAGAAGTTTAATTTGCACTCTTGTAAGGAAAAAAATAATTACATGTATTATTTAAAACATTTGTGTTCTGATGCTGTCCTGTGCATCACTGTAAGATGACACGTTGGACTCCCATCCTCAATGTCTCTGATTTGCTGGATCAGATTCTGCAGTGGAGCAGCTATCATGCCTGGTCTAGCCATCTGGGTAGCCCATCAGAAGAATGTTTTGTCCCTTTTCAGACAGCATTGTGGGGTTTATTGCATCTGCTCTGACTCAGGTTTTGTTTCTATTGATCTGGCCTGCTGCTCTGCATAGGAATTTCAAACCCAGGCCTGCTGTGCTGTAAATGCTGCCTCTGCTGGCACTGGAGCAGGTTCAGATGGGTGCTTCAGTGAGGTAAAGACCTGGTGATTCTAAGAGGTTCTCCAGGAACAGGTATTATTTTGGTGAAGTCTGGGAGTGGTGAAATGGTCCTTGTAGAAGGGGGTGCAGGACACAAGTGCTCTATGAGTAGTTCTGTGGCAATCAAAAGGCATTATGAGCGCCTCGATACAAGAAGGATATCAAACTATTAGAGTGTGTCCAGAGCAAGATGGTGAAAGGTCTTGAGGACAAGGCTTAGGAGGAGCAGCTGAGGTCACTTGCTTTGTTCAGCTTAGAGAAACTGAGGGGTGACCCCATCACAGCTTCCTCACGGGGGTCAGTGATAAGGGAAGTGCTGATCTCCTTTCTCCAGTGACCAGTGATAGGAGACCAGGAAATGGAATGAAGCTGCATCAGGGGAGGTTCACAGTGGACAGTAGGAAAAGCTGATTCACTGAGAATGGTTGGGCACTGACACAAACTCCCCAGGGAAGTGGTCAGGGCCCTAAACCTGTCAGAGTTCAAGGACAATATGGATGATGCTCCTAGTTATGTGGCTTAGTGTTAGGTGGCCCTGTGAGGAGCAGGGAGTTGGACTTGATGATCCAACTTGAGATATTCTGTGATTCTAATCAAGTTATGGGATTGCAGCCAGTTCCACTTGTGCTTCCACAGGGAGCAAAATCCCAAGGAGAAGCTCAGGGAGGAAAGACTGGAAAGTTTTTGCTGGGATTTCCATAGGAGTTGCCTGGTGGAGGTGGCTGCCAGGAGCTGTTGAGGGATCGCCCCTTTGGCTTTGTCCCTTTCCCAGAACTGTGGCAATGGGGTGGGCTGCTGGGATTCCCTGGTTGTCAGCAGAACTCCCAGCAGAAAGGAGCAGGTTGCCACTGACAGATGCCGCAACCTTTCTGACTTTCTGGTAGTGCCTAAAGTAGAGAAACGTGGCCCTTGTCTTGGAGATTAATTTGAGCCAGGTGTTTCCTGTGTCATCCCGAAGCTTCACTTCAGGCTCTGTGCTATTGCTAATGCATCACCTCAGCCTCCCTTCCAAGAACCTTGTCACCTTTCAGTGGCTTCTGGTAATCTCTCTGCCTTCAGGGGCTGTTCCCAGGTAAATAATCTTCTGAATAACAACTTCTGTATCCTGCTCATTAGGAACTGAACCTAAGATACAGCTAAAACGTGGTTGTGTTTTAAGGACATGATTGGCTGTTGTAATTTGTAAATGTATGCTGGGTTCTGGAAGACCTTTATTATCAAGACTTTCTTGTATCTGGAAATATGCTGCATAATTTCTCTGCCATTATAAAGGGTAAGTGGCCTCAGCATATTCAAGTGAGGAAAATGCTGTGGATCACAACTGGGAGAATGATGCCCAGAACAATTTTCAATTTTTATTTCTATTCATTCATTTGATAGTTCATATTGCAGTTTAGAAAGTTATAAAAATAGTCCTCCAACTTTAACAAAGGTGTGGTGGTGGATTCTACTGTCATGAGTCTGGTGTAACTCAGATGTAGCTCAAGCAGTTGAAATCCAAGTAGTTGGTTAATTACAACTTCTGGGTTTTTTCCCCCTCTCCTTTTTAACCAAACTATGTGAGCCTGAGGATGCTGTCACTATTGGGTAATGGTAACTTTTAATGTTGGTCAATATTTGTGTTTTCTATTGGCTTTGTGAAGTTGCAGGGCAGCAAAAAAGTCCTTACCAGATACCCAAATTTTGAATCACTTTCTAGTGATTTCGCATCTTCTGCGTTCTTTCAGATTTCTCTTTAATCTTTGTCCTTGGAAATGCAGTATTTGCGCTACAAGACTGCAAAACAAATGTTTTTTGTTTTTAAAAGCAGATATTTTGTTTTATATTTATGTTTATATTCTTGACTGTTTACAATTACATGTTTGCATTGTGTGTTTCTGAATCAATAGCTTACTTAAATTTCAAGCAAGTAACATCTTCAAAGTTCTGCTATAAATCTATATCCCTTGAAGATCTGGTCTTTACTGGATTATAACAAATTTATCTTCCTATCTTCAGAGATGGATGCTCTGCTGCCTTCTCTTTATAGGTCTGTGCAAAGCACATGTGTGGATCTCTGTCATCAGCTCTCAATATCCAGAATCCCTGAGGGGTAGAAAATGTGGGGTTTGTAGTACTTCTAGTTTCTCTATATTTGAGGTCTATTTGAATTCCTCCTTTAAAATATGAGCACTAGAAATCTTTGCTCCAGGAGGTGGGGCTCTAAATAGAAAATTCAACAGCATGCTGGGAAGAACCATGGGAAGGCTCTGTGGTGTGGCTACACTGAACCCTGTCAGGTCAAATAAGCATAAATACAGCTCCTTCAGAAATGACAGAAGAACAGTGTGGATCACAGTCTGCAGCTTGGATTCCAAAGCGTCCAGTGAATTTTAAAGGAAAAATAATGCATGCAAGCATTTTCAGGTACATGGGCTTTCAGTTCTTCTCACTAGAGCTGATGGTGCTGTTTGCTTTGCTCGCCATCCAGTTGGATCATGGGTGGTTTGCTGAGAAACTCTCACATGTCCGGGAAACTTTAGGATGTGTGTTTTCCCTGGTAGATGACATTGGGACATTGCTGTTCTCTGTGTTAAACAGTGTGCATCAGTGATTGTCAGAAGGGGAGCTGTCAGGAGGGAGCTGATGTCAGGACCATCCCCACAGCAGCCTCACACAAGGAAGAGGCACAGAAATAAATGCAGCACACATTTTAGTACAGAGCTGCTCAATGAAACCTTCCTATTAACAGCTTAACAAATAACAACAAATAAGGAATACAAACAAAGACTGGATAGACTGCAATTCCATTTCAAACTTTGGATGAAATGTACTCTGATGGATAACAAAGCAAACTGATGTACCTGAGAAAACTGTTAGGATAGAAGAGCTGGTATGGTATGCCAGGTCTTCTTTTGTGTTAAAAATGATAATGTAAAGTGTAAAAGCATCTCAGATTATTTAATCAAAAGTTAAAAAAATGAATTATTTTAATTAATTGAGAACAGCTGATGCTGAAATGCACCTTGTCTTCCATTTTCACTTTATGAATTCCTTCCATCTCCACCCAGGAGGTAATATCTTCACACCTATAATCCATTGCTCAAGCTATTTGTTGATTTTTGTTGAAACTGTTTATTATAATAAAATTAAATAAAGTGTTTAGGAGAAAGACATATTAAACCTTACATTGCATGAGCTATAAACAAAGGGTCTAAGCAACGTGGAAGCTAAAATTGAAAAGAAGAAACAGCTGTTGAAAATTGCACTGAGGTCCCAGGTGGTTTAGGGCAATCAGTAATGAGTGAGCAAATAAAGTTGTGAGAAGGAGGGGCATCAGGGTTTCTGGATTTGTTTTTTTTCTGCATGTGTGCTGGTTTGCTGAAGTTCCCTAAGCTGATTTTTCATTATTTGTTTCTATAGTGTAAGCAAAATCCTTAGAACTCTTAATGTTACAAGTAATAGAAATTAATTAGAACCAGTATTGTACTGTTTTGCATGTATTTGGTGTAGGCTTGTACAAAAATTTTAAAGAAACAATTGTATCAATACATAATAGAAACTTAAATTTTCATGAACGCGAATGTGATTTTTGTTTTGAAATTCTGCTATTTGTAGGTAAGTCCTTGGGGTTTTTTCCACTGTATTTATTTGTATTTAAGCTTCTGCAAGTCACTTTATTCCATCTCTGTGTGTTGGTAAGGAGCAAAATGAGATGCAGTCATTTTTGAGAATCTGCTTTAATTTAATGCAGCCCTTGGTAATATCCCCTTCTCATGTCCCCCCTCCAATGGGAAATTGTGATCAGTTACAGTCAGTCTTAGGTGAACAAAGAGCATGTGGGGACTGTTGCACTGGAGGAAGATTGGGTTATTTACAGCTGAAAGAATAATTGTGCTGGTTCCTACTTGGTAACTCATAACCAGGGAAAGGCTGCACTAATTAATTTGGAAACAGTTTAAACAGCGAAGCTGCGAGTTCAGTGTGTGTTTGAGGGGCACAGCTGATGGGTGGCACACACCTCTGCCTCCCCAGCACAGCCACAGGTGACACACATCCCTGCTGGATCATCCAGCAGTGGCATTGCTGCCTGCTGGAGCCCAGCAGGGCTCTGTGCTGGCAGATCCTCCTGCCTTGTGCCACGTGTTTTTGTGGGTCACAGCCTGACCTACATGTTGCTGTTTCCTTGGAATGTGCAGTGGGTGTTGCTGACCTGTGTGAGGTGAACTCAGTGAAGATGGAAGCATTGTCTTTGGAAACGGATTTGAAACTGTATCTAGTGATCTAGTAATCATAGTGGGATTGTATCAATGTTTGGACTTGATGATCTCAGGGGTCTCTTCCAACCCAGCTCATTCTGTGATTCTAGTAGCTTAATGCCTGTTCAAATCTCCCTGAAATTATCATATAAATAATTTTCTAGTTTCAGCCTTAATGGATCTGTGTGTTTGAGACAGTATCTTAAATGTCATATAAGGGAAACCTCTAGGGGTTTTTTGTGCTTTGTCATGTTATGTATGAACCAGCATCTCAGCTGGATCTAGTGGGGGGCATTTCATGCTTACACCCTTTCCAGATGAAATCCAACTCATCACCTGCTTACATGGGAGGAGAATATGACTAGTGCTTCCATTTAGCAGCCCAGTTCAGCTAAAAATCATCCTGTAGCTTGCAGGGGTAGTTTTTAAGTAGTGAAGTGTAAGGATAGATTTTACATTTAACATGCATTTCACTTTATCCCAATTGTTTATTTGTCAAGTTCTGTTCTTCCCATGATGAGCAGAACTACTTAAGTCAGCACATGTGGTGTTAGATGGTACATTTTCATTTCGTTTGATTTGTTGAGATGTGTGACAGGTACTTGTTTCTCAGCTGAGCAGTGCCATTGGTGAAAAACAAGATTTCTATTGTTATCTGATCAAAGTCCTGTTTCAGACTATTCTTAAAGAGTTCACAGGCACAAGGGCTGACAAAAGAGCCTGTCTTTCAGCATATGATAGAAGGGTAAGATTCACAACAATTCACAAATGAGCAAAGACCCACTCAGATCACAGTGTATTCATAATCTTGTGTGTTTCTAGTCAATGTCGCTTGTAATGTTTTTATTTTTAGAGGTATTTTGACTCTAAAAGATGAATAGAAATGGCTAATGTAAAATGTGTTTACATGTCTCTGAAAAGATGATGTGAAGAGACAAACCATTGGCTTAGTTTTTTTGCTGAATTACCCTGGTAATGGAAATATTCATATTCTTTGAATATATGATTCTATGATACTCTTTTCCCAGAAAATGGAAGGAAAAGAGGAAAAGGCAAGAGGGATACAGGACGTGGGCAATGTGTATATGAGGTTCTGTAAGACATAATAGCAATGGGGGAGAAGAAAATACAATTTTTAAAGCTGTATTGAACTGCAACCTGATAAGAAACTGCAAGAAGGTAGTAATCTGGTTGGAAGGAAGGTGTCCAAAAGAGAAAAGAATTCATGGTAGAGATCTAACTTGTTAAAAGTGAATGTGGGATTCCAGAGTGCAGATGTTGTTCTGATTCTTTCTGAAACCAATATCTGTGGTTATTGGTTGTATGAAAAGCTGAGCTAAAAATGGCAAAAACTTCTACAGTTAACCTTATTACTTTAAATGGAGAAATTAGTTAAATATTTGACAATCTTTAGTGGTGAATGTAAAATATCTTCTTCTGGTAAGACAAGAGATAATCTCTATTATGGCCTTTGGAAGAAAAGGAAGGGTTTTTCAGGAGAAGGATACAGGGCATGAGTTTCCCTCACTGTTTGTTCTTTTCTTGTTTATTTGCATTTCAATTAAATTAGAGATGGTTTTGTCGGGTTTTAAAATCAAAATCAAATAAAGGAGAGGCTGATACTATAAACTGTGTGAACTGCAGTGTTTCTCTTCCAGGCAGTGCGTGTTTTTCGTGGCTCAGTGTGACCCTACTTGCATAAAATACATTAACAAAAACATCTTTTTAGTAAAACTAAGAATGGGCCTTGAATGGTACAAAACCACTGAAATGTTTTCTTGCAATGAGCTGGGCCAGAACTTTTCCCTGTCCTGACCGTCCTGCTGTTCTTAAATAGTCTCCAGTCAGTGTCCATGTGCATCTCATGCTGAAAAGTACCAATTCTGGAAAATGTCCGTTTCCTTTTGGGATCAGGCAGGATTTTGCTTTTCACTGGTAGTGTTGATCTCAGTGTGCATTGTGTTATGGCAACTTCTGGGGAAATAATTGTAGGAAAAAGGGACAGATGGTATTTTAGCCATGGAATACTGGAATATTGGTTTAACAAATCTGCTTAGCTCTGCTGGGGATAACAATAATGCTTCTGTCCCCTTTTGACTGTTTCCATGGAGTCGCCAGCAACTTGGATAGGGTGTTTTTTGGTTCATGTTTTAGAGTAAGGGCCAATGGTAATTTTAGCATGAGCAGCCTCTCAGTGCC
>JAOXXN010000466.1:374048-407874 GCA_026770055.1 Myrmophylax atrothorax | reverse complement strand
ATTCCTGAAAATAACTACAGTATTGATTAAAAATCTAAACTACAATAGGATGATTTTTGTGCAGTCAAAAGCAGAGGGTGGTTAGGATTTGTTCTGAAAGCTATTTGTCACCTTTTGGTGGAATAAAATGCACGTAAACTACTTCTATGTGAAATTTGTAATTTTCTGACTATAAAAAAGAAATTCAGAACACATTTGTATAAATGGTGCAAATATTTTCAGCAAGTCTGAGTTTTTGGGTTGATCTTGTGATGCTGAGTTATGATGTAATACTAAAATAATATAAATCATGCTTTTAATCACAGTTTTCATTAATTACGTGTTTTGTTATGTGGCATAACATAAACAGGGCAGAAAGCAATAATTAGGGCTTCGATTTTATTCTGAAAAAATGCAAAGCATAGATGGACCCTGGTAAGTAAAGGCCAAAGCAAAGCCCTCTTCTAGGATTTGTTTAAATCCCACTAGCCAAGTGAGACAGGTTTTGGAGACATAGGAAATTGTGTGTGGCCAGGTGGAAATATTATTTCATTAAAATACTGCTTAAGGTCAGATCAACAAATAATCATGAATCCATTCCAGCTACTGGGATGAAATTTCCTGCAAGTAAGTGCTAGAACTGCTCCTCTAGTTCCAAGGGAGTGTCACTGTTTTGTGGTAGTAGAAAATGCCCCTCAAAATCGTTGCAGATTGTTGGCAGAGATGGTGAACCATGAAAAGGATTTGCTGAGGATGAAAAAGTTTCACACAATATTTGCATCATGCTTGCCATGTTCTGAGTTCTGGTTCTAGAGTCAGGATTGGGATCTAGAGCCGGGCTGCTTGGATCAGCAGTGTTGATTTGGCAAACCCCAATGTTAGGGTTGCCTAACCTGAATCATAGCACCCTTTTCTGTTGGAGAGTTGGGTCAGTGGGGTTCCAAATTAGCATGTTAATCATTATCTTGCAAAAGCTGAAATGCTGGCTGGGGGCCCAGAAGAAAACAAGTTTAGATCAGAGTTTGTGCTTGTTCACATAGCTAAATCCACTTCACAGTGCAGTGAGTGTCACTTGAGCAGAGCCAAGTGTCTGAGGGCAGGGTGTTGACAGGGACACATCTGAGTTGTGGTTTCTGTCTGCTCTTGCCCTCAGAAAGCAGAAAATTGAAATATAACTGAAATTGAAGTCTGACTCGGATGGAGCAAGACCTTTCCTATAGGCAAGAAAAATAAAAGCCCCTTTCTTTTAATTGCAATTTCAGCTATAAACAGCTTGTTCAGTGGCAATAAAGTTATTTGTCCGTGTGATAAGGTCCTCTTTAGCAGAACACAGATGATCACACAAATGAGACAATACAAGAATTTCTGATAGTCCCTTTTAGACACTATGTAATTCCCAGAAACTTCCTCCTGGGACTGCAGATTCTGGAGGATTCAGTCAGAGATGCCCTGTTACAGGTGATCAGTTGATCCTTGAATAGAGATGGGCTGGTGCTTGTACCAACATCCTTGTTGAAGTGTGTTTTTCTTTGCAGAAGGGACCTGTGAGAAAGGGGACCATCACTCTCAAGTCCTGGGAGTAAATAAGCAAACTTGGCATGTGCCCTGTTTCTCATTGTTGGTAGAACAGGTTGTATTAACAGCTCACTGAGCTGTGAACTTTTAAATACTGCTGAGAAGTGATTGTCAGTTGGACTGAACTGCAGTTTGCTTGGTTTTATGTTGTCTGAAACTGCCCCCCCCCCCCACCTGACTCTGGAAGTCCCCAGTCCATTGATGCTTTTTGCTTTCTGACAAGTCTGACAGAATCAAGGGTACCAGTATGAACAGTGAGCATGGTTACTCTGAGCACTTGAGTGGTGCTACAGGGGGAATATGCACACTTACAGAAAGGCCAGTGAGAACCCCAGCTGAGGTCAGTCAGATCACTGGCCAGACAATAACTTAGAGAGGCAAAGTCCTTTCCAGAGTTAGCATGTGGTGATCATGTGGTTATAAAGGTACATTTGGTGATACTGCCCATCACAATCCTCTCCAGGGAGGGCTTGCAGCTTCTTCAGGCTGCTTTTCTTTATTGTGAGGGCAGCAGGTCTGTCTTGTCCTTGTGTAGCTCAGTTTAAGAATGGAAGTTGGGGAAGAGTGGCTGCTGTCTTTATGCTGTTGAAGCTGTTCTGCCTAACAACCAGTTTATGTCAGTTTTAGTAAATAAATCTTCGCAAAACTCACAGGTGTTGTGAACTGAAGCAACCCTTTTGCTTCAGTTTTCAACAATGTTTAATTAGTGTATGGTTTGACAAGTTGCTTGGTTTTGACACAGCTGGTTCATTAAGTGTAACAGTGTATAAATCAAAATAGCACTCTCAGTAATGATGCATTGATATCACAATAGCAGGGCAATTTAATAAGACACCTTCAATATTTTCAAAATTAAAATACTAAGTTTTCAATTTATTTTCTGTTAGGCTGGGAAATTATTAACTTTCAACATTTCTCTCACTGCACAAATTAAACCATTTTTTTTTAAACCAGTTCTAAATGTTGAGACTGTATTGAAATCTACTTAGATTTGACTTCTTTTCTTCCTTCCCCCTGCAGCACTTTTCAATTTTTTTAATGACAAGAAGGGCCATGGTCTTCAGGTCATAGTCATAGAAGGTTTGGGTTTAAAGCCCATCCAGTTCTACCCCCTGCCATGGGCAGGAACACCTTCCACTAGACCAGGTTGCTCCAAGCCCCGTCCAACCTGGCCCTGGACACTTCCAGGGATGGAGCAGCCACAGCTTCTCTGGGCACCCTGTGCCAGGGCCTGCCCACCCTCACAGGGAGGAATTTCTTCTTTATGTACCATCTAACCTTGCCCTCTGTCTGTTTAAAACCACTCACTTTCCCCAGCTTATTACTGCACTTGCATCTGAGCGTTGGGGGATATGATAAAATTACATGGGGCATATCCCTGCAGGGAACTCAAAGGCCATAAATGACACTTCCATTATGCACACACTTTATTTTATCCTGTTAGTCACTGTGAGCAAATATAATAGTTAAGATGGCTAAAACATTACAACCCACCCCAACGCTTTATTTTATTATAGAAGTGGTAAAATAGTTTGGCTTGATTTACCTCCTGCCTTGGAAAGGCAGAAAACATTTGAAGTATTTGAAATTTCACCATGTGGAATGAGATCAGAAAACTGCCTGAACAGAAGTTATTCTACTCTGCAATGTTTGGATCTGTTGCTTCTTGATAAAGCCAAGTGTTGTGCTTACATATTTAACTCCTGAAATCAGTACAGTGGTGCCTCATAAAACAGCAACCTGGGGATATTATTATCCAAAATACTTCACTTCATATTTTATATGTAGATATGTGCTTCTATTTAAAACAAACACTTTTAAAATGTAAATTATAATCATGATTAGTGGTCACTTTTTCCCCTTAATAAACTTCTTTCACACAAACAGAAAGATGTCTCAAAACCAAAGATCAGCTGCAGTGTACCAGTCTATATCAGCTATTCAGCCAAGCTACACTTCACTTAGTAAGGCCAGCATTTATATCACTTCCTTTACTTTGAATCCAAAGGTGCTCCATAGATCTCTTCGCTCAGATACCTTTTTCCTGTCTGGGAAAAGGATTTTCTATTTTGAGAGGAGACTACTGAGTCTGTTATTGATTTTCACAATAACCCAAGGTGCTTTAGACTCCTGTGCCTGGGTCTGATAAATCACCACTTTGAACTGTGGTACAATTATATTCATCAGGCAACCTCTGTCAGTGAATATTTTCTGTTGTTCTCTCCAGCTTGCCCTGCACAATTTTGTCTACTGTATTCCAAGTTATTTTCATTTGAATCCCAGTCTAGTATGCCACACTCATCTATGATTACAATATGTGTCTTTTAGCATTCAAGTCTGTGGTAAAGAGAGTTGCAACGACTCTGAAGAGAGGAGCATCCCCTGGAGTGGTTACTTGGCAGAGATGAGAGGCTGGGTGTTTGTGCCCTTCTTTGACATACAACTGGAGCAGATACTACCCATGCAGTAAAAGAGGACTGTTCAGTTATGTTTTACTTTAAACCTGGTTTCATATTTAAACTTTAGTTGGGCTACATGGTGCTTCTCTGGATCTCTCTTGGGAGAGGAAATTAAGATGTGTTATTCTGCATAAGTCTGGATGCTGCTTAACACTGTTGGAGTGGTCCTGGTCAGGCCAGAGCTGTGAATTCTCTGCCCCTCACTGTGGCATTCTGGTATATGTGTGGCATTGTTCAAAGTGCAAGAAAAAACATGAGTACATTAATTTATTCATTCAGCAAGATGAAAGGCAGTATGGCTGATTAAGATTCTAAGAGCTAATAGAATTCTGTTTCTTTCTTTTCTCTTAAGTCCCCAGGCTCAGCTGCAAGGATGGTTTATGGATTTGCTTACCATGGGTAGTGCCTTGGTCTTCTGCTTCTGTTCCTGTTGCAGGCAATGGCAAAGTTCTCTTTTATTTTAGCACTGTACAGATGTACTGATAGAACAGTTTTCAACTGCAGACACTTTTTCATATTTTAAGTAAGATTTTTTTAACTGCAGTTTGGTAGACAAGTGGATAACTACTCGATTGGAACTTCTTATTGTGGGGTGGAAACAGTTTTTCATTGGTTCTCTGTAAAATTATTTCACACAAGTGTTTCAGATGGCTCTTGCATTTGGTGGTCCTCGTATTAGGCAGCTGTTGCATAATTAGCAGAGTCTTTCTACTTGCTATAAATGCACAGCTATATACATATTCTTCTATAATGAGGCCTGCTGGGAGATGCATTAATAACAGAGTAAGGGACTGTGGTACAGATTCATGCTGTGCAGTCAAAATGGACAGCAGCACCTGCCTTTAGAAAAGGGATGGGCTTTTCTGTTTTGGAAAGTACTTGGTTCACTGTAATTGAATTGGATTTTTGAACAAGTTTTAAGATTGTCGGGACAGAGACTACATCTAAAATTTTTCCTCTGTCTTACCCCGTGGTATGCTATAACTTACTGAGGAAGCCTTAATTCTGAGGATTTGTTATTGTGTGAGATTGTTCCTCTGGCTTTGAACTGAACTATTACTGCTGAAGTGTGGGTTTGAATTCCATAGGACATTTCAGCCTCCATACTGACTGTATTGCCATGCAGAGCAGGAGATTTGTTACTGTACTTTGCCTGTGTTGCTTTGTGATACTGATGGCAAATCCCATCTGATTTTCTGGATAAACAAGGTTTGTGGGTGCTCCCAGGGGTACAAACAGCACTCCACAGCTGGAGCATGTCAGGGAAAGTGTTCTACAGCATGCAAGTGATCTTTCTCTAGCAGCCTTGATATTAAGCTGCTCTCATTATGTCCTGACACTGTCACTGGTGTACTCTAGAGAAGAACAGGGATGAGTAAAGTGCCACAGGAAATGCCTTCAAATGCTGGTTTGGTCAGACTTATTGGAAAAGCCCCAAAATTCCCTCCTGGGTTAAAGCAGGGAAATTAGGTTCTTTCCTTGCCCTTCCTTCTACAGTTGCATGCAAGTTTATATCTGGAGGTCTTTTTACTTCTATTTGAACACAGATTATGATTGTGTTTATGTTTTGTACTTAAAGCAAATAAAAAATGAAAGCTAATGTGTAGCTTGATGATAATGCAGGAAAGCTTGCCTGGAATCTAGCGTTGGAGCACTGATAATTGTTCCTGCAAAGCTTCACCACTGCACTGTGGATGATCCCCTTCATTGTTCAGCACTTTGCCCATCTCCAAACTTATAAACCAGATCTCCAAGCATCCTCTCAGCTAGCAGCCACAAACGGGAATGATAATGCTATCAAATGAAAATGAATACAGGGATTATGATGATGTTTGTCTTATGTACAGAAATTTTATTTTATACTGCTAATAAACAGATGATAAAACCCCAGTGGTTAGATGATGGTGTGATACTGGCATTTCTTGTCTTGTTTGTAAACTAGGATCTTCTTCCTCCAAAAGGCACAGGCACTCATTTCTCACCTGTGGCAGATTGTCAGGTACTACACTAAGAAAATAAAAAGTTTTTTCAAGATTTCATCTGTTTAAAGGAAAATATTGCAGCTACAGTTTTCATAAAGCCTAAGAGAGTTACAGGCCCAAATTCCACTGAATAATTTGGGCACAAAATATGCAGGAGGGAGCATTCTAAGTCTATTTTTGGATCTGTTTCTATTGGGTGTTGAAGGCCAGGTGATGGGAGTTACTGGGATGAGCTGTTTTCTGCCCTTGCAGAAGGCTGTTAAGGGCACGTGTTTGGTTTTAGTTTTGCCTTGCTAGATGCCTGCACTGTGATCTTTACTACTTTGAATGAATGTAGGTTTGTTCCTCAGGAGGTACAGTGTGTGCTTTTGTTCTTTCATAGTCAAGGTTATTCCTGTGTTGAGATTTAGAGATTTTGTGCATGGAGGCAAAATTTAGCTCATGAGACACTTTGCTGTAAGGAGGGGTTATGCTTTACAGTACATTTTAAAGGGACATCAAATGACTAAATTCTGTGGAAACTGCCATGTTTCTGCTTTTCTGAAAAATTACTGTTCAGGTTTGCATTTGGACCTACCAGTGAAGTCCAGGTTCTTTGAGTCAGAACTGCAGCAGAGGGACCGAAGTGACAACGTGGCTTCAGTGCTGTGGTGGCCAGAGGAGCGCAGCCCCCATGCATCCTGTCTCCAGCTGCTCTTGTTCCCGCATTGTCCGGATCAATTCTGGTTTGCTGCGTTTTCCTGGGCATGCCAAGGCTGTATTTCTGCTCTGGCTGTGCTGCCTGGGGGTGACCTAGAAATGCCCACAGCTGCACAGCCCAGCGCGGGGGGGTCACTGCGGCGCAGCAGCTCCATCCGCCAGCGCGCTCACCTGGGCAGGTGGCAAACCTGCCAGGCAAAATCACCTCTTGTTTGGAGAACATCTGCTTCTGGTACAGGAAAGATGCCTGGAAATATGTGACCTGACCCCTGTGAAGGCTGGCTGTGGTCACTTGTGGCTGCACTGGCAGTGCTGTTCGAGCCAGTGGAGAGGCTGTGGCTGGGCTGCCTCCTACATGGCACAAAGCTGGGCTCTTGAGGCACAAGGAACGTCAGAGGCCATTGGGTGCTGCATGGCTCCCCATAAACCAGTGTTTTGGAGAGTTGATTAAAATCACAGAATCACAGACTCTTCTGAGTTGGAAGGGACCCACAAGGATCATTGAGTCCAACTCTTAAGTCAATGGCCCACATAGGGATTGAACCCATGACTTCGGCATTATTACAACCAAGTTTTAACCAACTGAGCTAATCTCAGGGTTGAGAAGATAGTGAGGTGGATGGCTGAGAGAGGGACAGAAAGCAAAGGTGTGCAGAGATGTGTCTGTGGGGGCCTGTGGACAGGTTCTTTCCTTTAGCCACGTGGGAAGTCTGCCACATTCCTGAGTGTGAGGTTTCCGGTTTAGGAAAGGCTGAATGCCAGAGCCTGTGTCCTCACGGCTGGATGCCTGGCTGGACATGATGAGCTGTTATTGATCTGCCTGTCACCCCATCCTCTCCTGTCCCCCATCCTAGACCAGCTCCCTCAGGGCACTGAGGAGGAGGAGGGCCACACCAAGCTGTAAAGTATCTGGGGCAGGGGGCTTGCTCAGCCTGCTGTCTTTTTCACTTTTTATTTGAAACTGATTCCACATAAGAATAAAGGCTTTTCTTGGAATGCCAAGGAAGTCCCAAAATACAGCAGCAAGTCTTTTCAACGGATGAGAAAGAATCTGTAAGTCCCAGAAGTACTTGTTATACTCTCATTTCTTTTGTTTTGTTCTGTGCAAATGGAAAGTTAGCTTTGTGCTAATAGGCTAACAATGGGATTAGTTACATTCTTCTGTTCCGATTTTTGTCTTCTCTGAGATCATGTTTTACAGATTGTTTCTCTAGTTTTTCTAAATAGCTGTAGGCAAGAGTGAAGGGAGTGCAACATTATTTTTAATGACTTGTGAGGCTGGTCCAGTTCTTTGGAGGTAAAAGTTGCCAGTGAAACCCCCCTGTGCTGCCTGTGGACATGACAATTTAAACGTGAGGTCAAGAGAGAGAGCAAAGCATGTCCTAGTCCATCAGAGGATAACGTGTCCAGGATTATTTCCCGGGGTTAGAAGGAGCTCAGGACTACTGTTTCAAAGGCTTCTTTGGCCTTATGTAGGTTTGCACTGTTAGCTATGTTTTGGAATTCATAGACAAACTACCTAGTAGCTACCAAGTGGGAAAGGCATAATCTGCAATTATGTCATCATATGTGTGCTTTTGAGTGTAGGTCTGTCTGTGTAGCCACACCTAAAGGTGTATAACATAGTGTGTTTGCTGGGACAAGGGCAAAATTTGCATTATGCATGTTATTTTCTAGTATGTGACTTTGACCCTATTTACACTAAGAACCAAACTATGTCCACCATATATATAGTGTGTGTGTGTGTGTATATGTATCTCCACCCTATACATGCTGTGTTTGTCCCCTACATGAAGTTCATTTTGCCTGCTCAATTCAGGCATGCCATTTCAAATGGATCTCGTACACAGTTCATGGAAAAAACCAAACCCATGGTTTGGAAGACAAAAACTGTCTGGTCAGATTCCTCTAATGCACTTTATTACAGCAAAACAAGATAAAAGCTAAGATTCTTACTAAAAATAGAGTCCAACAGGGAATGTTGCAGTGCAGTAAGAGGTGATGGCCTCAGCTATTTTCCTGACGAGGCACCAGGCAGTTTCTGTAAATACAGGCTTGCCTGTCACATGTGCAAACTGGAGCATATATGCCCATGGCTGTTTGATTGGTTTGTGTTCATGCCTCTTCATACTTGGCTGAACTTTCCCTGCAGAGCCTGTGATGTTTCTCTTGTGCTGTTATTCCGGTGAAACTGGGATGGCGTTTTCTGCAACTTGTCTTGTTCCTGTCAGATCAAAACAGAGAAGAGCTAGTTTTGAGCCTTCAGCTCTTGTGACAAAGGCCTTCCCTAAAACCAGATTGCTTTGAAGTTGTGTGACCCCAACTTGACAGATGTAATAGTGATTTTTACAGATTAACAGGGAAAGGCTAAACTCCACCCCTCCCCAGACTTTGAGATATCTTTAGTGAGATTATTTAGTTGTGGATCCTTTCAGATGAGGGGTATTAGTGACTATCCTGATGTGAACAGGTAAGCATGTGTTTGAACTCACTGCAATGGCAGCTTCAGGGGACAAGCCCTGCTGAGAAACCTGTTACCAGCTGAATCCTGCCCCTGCTAATCCATCTTGCTTGGCCTCGCCACCTCAGAGGCTGAAGGCTGTTCAGCCTGAGGTTGTGCTGACCTTTCAGTGTGAGCCTGGGGGCAGCAGCCTGCAGTGTTTTCAGGTCCTGCTCATACTTGGAATAGCAGAGGGAAGTCGGGTCTGACTGTGGCTGTGACCCTGAGGGCCCGACTGAGGAAGACTTGGTTCTCTTGGCCAAACGCAGCAGAGTTCAGCTCTCAGCAGCCATCCCAGGGCCACCTCTCCATCTGCCAAGAGTTCTGACTGACCACCCATGTGCTGGCAGGGCTTGTCTGTCTTGTGTTAAGGAACTGCTTGACCTGAGGGTGGTTAACTGGGCCTTCTTGAAAGGGATGCCTGACTTAAGAAGACCTTTGAAAATGAAGCAGTCATTCCCAAGGCCTCATCAGCAGGATACATGCTGCAAGGGAGAGAAAAAAGAGTGTTCAAAGAGAGCTTCATTCCACTGCTTTATCATCTTCAGCCTGAAATTGGGTTTCAGGGTTGTAATCAATAGAGAAATGACTGATAGGAGAGGGGGTGGGCTGTTCTTCATATTCTTCACTTCTGAGATCTGGGTGTAACCAACCAGTGGGGGCTTTGTGTCTCTCTGCAGAGACCCATATAATTCATAGTCAAGGAGCTGGACATCTGTGACCACTTTCTGCTCTGGACAGTATCGTGCAGGGACAATTTAGCAGAGAATAAAAGCGTGAAAGTTACTGATGGAAATGATTTACTGACCCCAAACGTCCCTGAAGAAGAGACACAGGGCTTTGTAATGCTTTGGTATCTCCACCTACCTGAGGGCCCAGAACACTGGGATTCAGCAGGGTAGAGGCTGTGGTGAAGTGCTCATTCCTTTCCCAGGTGTTTCCATCCCAAGGTGTCTCTTGTAAAGACAGAGAAAGGTGTTTTTCCCACTTCTATAATATGCAAAGCTTGTTTTTGTAAATAAATGTGTTTATTGGCTTGGAGGAAACAAAGCTACAAATGACTGTAGGAGAAAGGGAGAAAAATGGATTAGATAGATATAGGTTATCCGTGTTATACATAGATTGTCATTGAGAGCAGTATTCAGAACAGACTCCTTTGCCACTTCAGATAAAGGATTATGTTGTTATTGAGGAGCACATGTAGGTGTTGTTTTCCTCTGTACTTTCTTAATATATTACTAAACCCGAATATCAACAAGAAGGTAACCTAGAGTGCCATGGAAAAGAAAGACCTAGATCAAACAGCAAATAAACAAAAAAAGAATTTAAATGGAAAGGATGGAAGCCAAAATAAAAGAAATAGCAATAAGTGAAATTTGTAGGAAGGAAGGAAAACAAAAGAATAATGAAACTATATAGGGAGGAGATTCCAGTGTCATTGTTCATCCAGTTATGCTGGTCTTTTTACATTCAATCTTAAAGATTATGGGGTGTTTTTTCCTTGAGGCATTTATACTTTTATGGCATGTTCTGCCACAGGAAGCAACACAGTGTTATCTGCACACTCAGTGTTTGTCATGCTGTGAGGCTAATATTTGTTTTAGACCTCTGGGAGCATGAATACAAATAAACTTCCAGCTGCTTATATCATGCAGCTAAGCTTGAATTGATCTTTAAAAGAAAACCAACAGAAATCAACCTTCCCCCAAACAACTAACAAATAAACCTTGAGATTCAAGTGTGCCTTTTTGTACAGTAGCAGTTTAAGTTCAGGTGTAGCCACTATCTCTTACTGATAAATACTCCACAGCCTGTAGCAATGTTCTACCACTTCTCATAAAAAGTGTGGCAAATTCTTCAGTGGATTAAGTAGACTTTAACTCAAGATACATCTCAGAAGATGCAGTGCCCCGTAGCTTGCTGTGGAGTCTCGTTCTCCAGCCTGATGTCCAGATCAAGAGATACAGTAGGAATAGGCTCTTCCAAACCATGCAGCTTCCCTTTCAATGGAAGCCAAGCTGAGGAAGTGGTAATGTAGCCTGTGGCTGTGACACTCACTTGTGCAGTCATTCCTGTACTAGCTAATCCCTGAACAGACCTGCAGCCAGTCCCATGAGCTAGGACTTCTTGAAATTAATTACTATTAATACCCGAAGTGCTTTGTTGAGCCCTGGTAACCCAGCTCAAACTCTTGTGGGGTGGTGGATGTGTTGTAGCTGAAGGACTTGCCATCCACTATCTTCCAAGGTGTGCAGGACCTTTGGAGGGGTTTAGGTCCTCCCTGATGTCCCATCAATACTCAGGGTACTGCATCTAGTTTCATTTTAAGAAGTTATCAGGAGTTTGAGGAGGGCAGTACTGCTCTTGGGATTATTTCTGTTTCCAAGCTCTGTTTAATTTGGGCAAATTGAAAGATTTTCTTTGTGTCTCTGACACAGTTCAGAAAAGGCAGATGGCAGCCTGCAGTGATTTCAGCAGGAATAAGGTTGTGGCCCCTTAGGATGCTCTGTTTACACTGACTGCTGAGGAGCAGTTCTACACTCATCAGTCATTCTGCCATCCTTGACTTCTGCTTCATCCTTATGCCACATGGATTTTCTTTTCATTCACTAGGAGAGTTGCACACAACACTGCACTTCTGGTGGCAGTATTCCCCAGCTTTATCACATTCATTCTTTGCAAGTACACAAAGTGCATACCCATGCTTGCCATTCCCTTTTGGATGGTTCTGGTGCTTCCTGGGTTCTTAGTATTTTACATGTCAAAAGATAAGGATGGTGGCTTTAGGTATTAAATAATGCCTTTCACTTTTCAGAGCAAATCTTTGTGTTTTGACCAAACATCATTTGTATCAAAGGGCAAACTGCAAGCAAAATAGCAGAACTCCTGGAGTTGTTACTGTTGGCAGCATGGCTGGGAGTGCTGGCCTTTGCTGGAGGAGCCTGCAGGAGAATATTAAACCTGACAGTGCTAGTGAAAGCAATGAGCCATGTAGGCTTGCAGTGAGGAAGGAAGGGGACTCATAAGCAAAAAAAATCCCCACCTTCAGTTTCTAAACTATCGAGTTGCTGGTGTTTTGTCACAGGATAATGAGAATAATTTCATGCTTTATATCCCACTTTTCCTCTCACAGGAGTAGAAAATATTCCGCTTTGTTTGTTTGCCTTTTGCTACTTTTCTTGAAGCCTTGTCTGCTCAGCTCAAGATCAGTAGCTCAGCAGTCCTGGAGTCCCACAAATTTGTATGATCTCAGCATATCACTGCTGCCTCTAGAAGGGCTGTGCATACTAAATACTAAACCTGTGGTTTACATCTGCAGAGGAAAAGATAAAAATGCCTGTTTGATTAGCTGTTAAGGAGTAAATTACCCTGTAGTAGAAGACTGAGAATATGTTTTTTGACCCTTGTTATGGATTTCTCTCTAAACTGTGTTCTTTCTCACTGTGCATACTCTGCTGCCACGTGACATGGGCTTTTTTGCTGCCATTCAGTCTGTGCTGTCCATCTGCAGGGTGGACACCTGTATATTTATCTGTCTTTATTCTTTCAGGCCTCAACATCCAAGGTGGCTCATTCTTGAATGAAAACATTAGTCTTTTATGAACTGTTTAGCTGTATACAAAGCAATGCCAGGATTTCAGAGGTGGTGTAACTGGGAGCAGAATAGAAGCCCTGGAGGATAGAGGACAGTGTTGTCAGGACAGCAGGATCAATATGGGTGTGTGTCATTTCTGCAGGTTTTGTGGATGTGGCAGGAATGTCAGAGTGAACATGAATATGGCACCATCTAATCCCTGTTCACTGCTGAGACACACTGACACAGAAATTTCTAAGCAGCTTATAAAATCCATGTTTATTTTGTGTGTAGACAGACTACCTCTTTATCTGAGGCTGTCAGTCAGTGCCAATATCCAAAAGAAATGCAAAAAACCCACCACCACCTCCCCACCTCAAAAAACCCTGAACAACAAGTATATAGGACAGAGGCATACTCATGTTCTTAGTGATATGGAAAACCCTCTTGGTTCCCTCACTTTATATCATGCCGATGTGCTTGGATTTAGGTTTATTGCATCACTTTGGATTAGGACAGATTTTTCCCAATAAAATTCAGTTGATAGAAACCATTGGTGGAATTTTATTTTTTTTTACAATCCCTTGGAAATGATGAAGGGACAATTTCTGGTCTGAACAGGCTTTTGCATGTCATTAGTTCTCTGCTTCTACAGAGATGTTGATGAGGACCAGCACTTGCCCTTTCCTCCTGTGGCAGATGGTAGGAGTGCTGTGGAAAGTCTGAGTTTGGCACAGGATCTTGCAGGGGATCAAGGTTTGGGAAGGGAAAGAGAATGATATTGTTGGTAGAGCCTTGAGACTGAAGTGTCTGCTTTGTGGTTGCTCAGACTGCAAGGAGTGGATTAAGTAACCTGTCCTTTCTAGTCCTGTACTCTCAACACCACAAATCCTTATGGTAAAAGAATTCCTGTCTCAGTGCACGGTGCCCCTTTCTGAGAACTCAGAAGGGACATCCATGCAATCCTCACAAGTGGGCCAGGCTGGTGTACAGAAGCATGATTGTGCTGGGATGTCCCTTGCAGGTTTTCAGACAAAGATTGCAGAGTGTGGAGATGGGAGCTCTCTCTTGTGTTCTGTAACCATGTGAGCTGTCCTGCTGCAGTGTCCACTGACCAATAATAGTATGTCTTATTTCTCACAGGGCTTCCAAAGCAGCTGAGTCCAGGACCTTAAGGAATGTCACACAGTAGTTGCTGAATTAACTGGCACTGAAAGAAACAGAAAAAGATGGCAGTCAGTATTTGAAATAAACACGTGGACTCTCACAGATAAGAAACCATGTCAAAAAAAGGACGTAGCAAGGGCGAAAAGCCTGAGGCACTGATTGTTGCCCTGCAGGCTGCCAATGAGGAACTCAGGACCAAACTAACAGACATTCAAATTGAGTTGCATCAGGAGAAATCTAAGGTGAGTGAGGGTTTGGGTTTAAATAGCAGTGTCTGTGCTGAAAAAGGGAAACACATGGAAAAAGTGGTATCACAGAATTCAACAGATGCCACACAACTCTTTCCTAGAACAGTGGTCTGATTCTTTCCCAACTTATATGCATTTACTGTGGCTTCCTCGGAAAAGACTCCTTTTCACTGAACTACAAGTTTAAGAAGCCTCTGCCTTCAAATGGAGCAGTATGTTCCTGAGAAGTTGTAGGAACCTTGCTGTTTCTGAGCCCTCCAGTTTTCTGGTGAATTTGACTGATGTTGACTGCTGGGTTAAAAAGCTGTTAGATAAATGCACACATATATACATGGAGTCTTATTTCCTAAGGAAGTATTGAAAACACATGTAGTGTCACTGTGAGGCAGGACACCTGGAGAAGACAAGGGTTAGAGTTTGGTTTGAGTAAGGCAATGGTTTGGTTAGAGTTAGGTTTGGTTTGAGTAAAGGCAACGTAATCTATGTGAATGCCTCAGGAGCTGGGCCATGTTTTGTTGTAGGAGGGTGGAAAATTATTTAAGGTTTGCAGCAGTGTCTTGACATGGACATGTCTGGGTGGGCTTGTTTTGATAATGTTTTGTGGGTAGGAGGTGACTTTCATTTTATCTCCATGTAGGTTGCTAAACTCGAAAGAGAGAAGACTCAAGAGACGAAGCGTATCCGTGAGGTGGAGCAGCGCAAGCAGACCGTGCAGATCACGGAGCTGAAAGCCAAACTCCATGAGGAGAAAATGAAGGAGCTGCAGGCTGTGAGGGAGAACCTCATCAAACAGCATGAGCAGGAGATGACACGGATGGTGAAGGTCCGAGACAGTGAAATCCAGCGCCTCAAGTCAGCGCTGTGCGCGCTGCGGGACGGGAGCAGCGACAAAGTACGGACAGCGCTGACCATTGAGGCTCGAGAAGAGGCCAGAAAACAGTTCGACTCTGAGCGCCTTAAGCTTCTGCAGGAAATTACTGAATTGAAGTCTGCCAAAAAGCAGGTAGATGAAGCCCTTAACAATATGATCCAGGCCGATAAGATCAAGGCGGGGGATCTTCGGAGTGAGCACCAGTCCCACCAGGAAGCCATTTCCAAGATCAAATGGGAGAGTGAAAGGGATATTCGACGCCTGGTCAGTAATCAAAAACAGTTCATGTGTTCTCTTATGCTGCACTGAGTTTGTTTGCCTTTTGTGTCTTTTAGCTTTTATGCATAACAGAACTCTGCAATGCACCACACTTTGAAGAAGTATTTACAAACTTCTCGCTGTCATTTCTCAGGAATATACAGATCACTGTGAGCCAGCTAGAGCACTGTGATGGCAACTAACAGCTTAAAGTAGGAGTGATTGGCCTAGTCCACAAGAATCTGGCCTCCTGATACACATGTATGGTGAAAAGGGTTAGATAAAAGTGTTTGCATCTGCACTTGCAGTTTGTTAGTTTCTCCAGCCCATGTTATGGTATCCTAAACGTATTAAACCATGGCAGGAGGGGAGATATCTTTTGATTTGGCCTTGGCATAGCCTTCGGTAATTACTGGGGAAAATGAACAAAAAGAGGCCCACACCAGCAGTGGTGCAGGTTGCCTTGTTTCCCTGTGTCGTGGTTTAGGAATGGTACTCCCCAGTTTAGGGGTCCCACTGAGACTTTCCAAACCACACTGGCACTTGCTCCCTCTCCCTCCCTCTTGGCATGATGGAGAGGAAGATTGGAGGCAGAAAAGATAAAGATCATGGGTTGGAATAAGAACAATTTACTGGAAACAGCAGTGAACTAGATTAAACTCTGGAGTTTATACATATTTTTCACTAGTATAAATACCTGACCAAAATGCAATGGGAAAACCTGAGCTTTTTGTCCAATTACCCATTAACATATCACACCATGCTCAGTTCCTGGGCTTCACCCTGTGTAAGGCTGATGAATCTGCTCCTGTGTCAAAGTACAAAATCCTCAGACTGTGTTGTTTTACAGGCCTGGTGGAGGTTGGTAGAGCAGATCTGAGGGGTGAACGCTCCTCCTAAGTAAATCATATACTGGGAGATTGGAGAATGCTCAAATGCTGTTGCTTTTGCACGGTAATGTTCTGGTGTTTCTCTCATTCAGATGGATGAAATCAAGGCTAAAGACAGGATCATATTTTCCTTGGAGAAAGAACTGGAGACACAGACAGGCTACGTGCAGAAGCTGCAGCTGCAGAAGGAAGCTCTGGATGAACAACTCTTCTTGGTGAAGGAGGCAGAGTGTAACATGAGCAGTCCCAAGAGAGAGATCCCAGGAAGAGCTGGAGATGGTTCGGAGCACTGCAGCAGCCCTGTATGCAGGTTTTACTGGTCCCTGCAAAACAGAAGCAGGGGTTTTTCTTGCTGAAATACCTTCTCAGGCCTTGGGAAAACATTGTTATTAACTACAGAGAAGTTATGTCCAAAGAGCCTTCAGAGAGAATGCTAATTGGAAAAAGCTTTCCTCAGTTGTTGTATTTACAAATATAAAACATCTCAAGTAACTAGTGCTCCTTTGAAATAATCATTTGATAAATATAACTAGCTTTGATAACGTGCATCCTCAAAACCAGATAATATGAGGAGGATGGGCAGAGAGGGGCCGGGGGAAGCCTGGGTGTAGAGAATCCTTGAGACTCTTAGGAGAGCCTCCTTTTTGTCTGCCTTATTCTTCCCACAGACAACCCTTGGTGTCATTCACAAAGCATGCAACTCAGCCATTGTGTGATTAAACTGAACATGTTTGCACAACCAATGTATATATAAAATCGTATTTACACATATACAAATGAGGAATAAGAAATAAATGTAATTGACAGTGAAATAGTTGCCCTTTTTCACCTGATGTGGTGGCTTAGCAAATAGAAGCAATCTATAGGAAAAGGCAATAAAAATTAGAATCTTTTAGCTTTTCTTCTCCCATCCGAAAAAAATTCTCTGTTTGGTTGTTTTCTCTTTATTTTTTCAAACAGCTTAAAATTTTCAGGTGAAGTATCCCCCGAATCAGACACTTCCTTCCAAAACCAGAAGTATTCTCCCCAACATATTCAGTATGGTAAAAGTCCCTAAAGATAACTTCTTGATGACAGCTTAAGTTGGCTGGTGTGTGTTTTTTGAGGATCCTGTTCCCAAGCACGTGTGTTGGAGAATCAGTAACGGTGTGACGTTGTTGCCCACTCACAGGACTTGCGCAGGAACCAGAAGAGGATTGCGGAGCTGAACGCCACGATCCGGAAGCTGGAAGACAGGAACACGTTGCTTGTTGATGAACGAAACGAACTGGTGTGTGTGCTTTGCTCTGGCAGACAGAGCAGGTTGAGAGCCATAGGGAAAGGCAGACAGGGCAGGATCTGAGGATGAAGCCAGTGATGAATATGCCTTGTCCGTCCATCAGGCCCTTCACTTGGGAGGCTGAGGAGGACTTTTTATCTTAGAATTAAACAATAATTTCATTGAAGTTATGTGAGCACAAAATCACCATGGTAGTTGAGGCAGTGAGGCTTTATAGGATTCTGCACGAATGCTTCTGTTCCCTCCTTGACATTTTGAGCACACAGCAGTGTGTGGTGAGACCTACCTTGTAAATGAAATAAGGTCTATGCTGTCTGTAGTCCAGTATTTGACCAGGCTGAGAATAGTTAAGTACTGGGTCTAGGGGGAATGGACAACAGTGAATTGATCCCTTTATCTGATTTCCTGCTCTGTGATGATACTTTTGTGTTGAATCAGCACCCTGGCTTTTTGTCCTCTTCACATTCATACTTCTGTGATTAAGGATGAGTGTGACAAGTTCAACTCTTGATGTTTTTTTTTTATTCCTGAGCTAGAAATCTTAATGCACCCCTTTCATATCAGTTTAGCTGGCTTAGATCTTTTCAATGTTCTTACTGTCATAATTGCAAAATAGTGTTTTATCAAGATGCAAACTATAGGTAGGTTCATGTCTCTCTCATGACAATTATTTATTGCTATTGTCAATCCAGCTGAAGCGTGTCCGAGAAGCTGAGAAACAATGTAAACCTCTTCTGGAAAAGAACAAGTGCCTCACGAAGAGAAATGATGAACTTATGCAGTCTTTGCAGCGCATGGAGGATAAATTCAAAGCAGTCACTAAAGAAAATATAGAAATGGTTGGTACTAAAGATGAAAATGAGGATTACTGGATGATCTGTGTCAGTTCTGGTGGCCACATCTGCATAGTGTATGCATGTATGTCCATAGAGAATGTGTTGTATGTAGTGTGTAATACTATTGCTAATATACAGCCATGGTTAGGTCTGTATTATTGTAGACTTACATAGTACAACACCATTTATTATGCATACATTGGCAATATATTTAGGTGAATGCATAATCACAGTCTGATTCTATCCCAAAAGTTAGACTATTGAGTTTCAATTTAAAAAAAAAAAAAAGTTGTATTATTAAGGCATGTCCTACTGTGTTATTTTGCATTTGGAACTCAAAAAGGAAGCTGTTAAGAGTGATGTTTTCAGCCAGCATGATGTTCATCTTGCATGTACATGTTCTTGTTATAGCTGATGATGGCAAGGTGAAGTTCTGGTATGGCACTGAGCACATACATTTTCCCATAAAACACACACATGGGTAGACAGATATGGGGAAGGGGGAATGGTGGTGTTTAAATTTGGATAGGACTATAAATTTCACATATCAGACCTATGTGAAGAGAGGTCAAAGCAGTTATGCCTATATAGCAATCAGATGGGACTGGCCTGAGTATCAGTTAGCATCCAGGCCCTATACCCTTACATATGCACTGATGTTGCTTTGGCATTAATTAAAAAGGAGGTGGATGTTCTGGGTTGCCAGATGTAAGTTGGCAGGCTGAGATGACTTTCCCTGCTAAGTATGTCCATGAGCCTTGTCCCTGGCTTGCTCTAGCCACTGTTCTGAGCAGGCTGAGTGCCCTGCAGTGGGTGCAGCTTTCCTGGTGATTAGACTGGGCCTATCAGATTCACTTTCTTGTCTCATAGCAAAAAGACTTCAGAGTTACAAGGTTAATCCACTTTAAGACTCTGCAATTCACCCATGCCCAGAAGACAGATAAACTTATTGCAGGTGTCACAGGTCAGAATTACTCTTCCACAGCTGTGGCAGTGCAGGTCACAGTCCCTTGGGCACTCGCAGCAGAGAAGGGACTGGGGAATCTGCATGCATTAGGCATCAGTGTGCAGCATCACTGGTGCATATCTGCACTCACAGCATATATGTTCTTACTCAGCTCGTTGACATCTGTTCTTCATGCTGTGGACGCCCAAATCATGAAAGTTATCAAGCTGTGGGTGGCTACAGTAATTCTTCAAGACTGTAGCCATGTTTTTCCCATGCATATGCTCAGGAGTAGGCAGGATATGGACTTCTAGTTAAAATAAATCTGTTACCACAGCTTTTGCCTTCCCTCCTAGTCTGACTGGATGTATGTCTTTCACATGAGTAAGGCATGTCCATTTCCCCACTCAATGGCCATACATTGAGTATCAGTAAGGGTATGAGGTCATGGGAATAGATACCATTTGAATACCCACTGAACTCTGTTAGCACATACGGGGGCACCTTGATGCATGGCCAGGGAGGAGGAGTTGTAGTGTGTGACTTTTAAGGGCTGCTGTAGAGGCTGTATTGCCACACAGGAACTAAATAGATAAAGCTTTGTGGTTCTGGTTGAAGAACTCAGCCTTGCTGTGCTGCTTTATCATTAAAAAGCACTGATGGGTATTAATAAAAAAATGGTTTAGCTGAAGCATATTCAAAAGGCTGTACAGCTTAAATGAAAGTTAATGTCTAATTTTTAACTGAAAGGTGGTCTTTTAATTGCTGGATCTTATTTTATCTGTTTCTTCTTATGACAGAGAGAAAAAATAACATCACATCCTCCTCTAAAGAAGTTAAGATCTCTCAATGACCTGGATCAGGCTAACGAGGAACAAGAAACTGAATTCTTAAAACTTCAGGTCATAGAACAGCAGAACATAATTGATGAATTAACAAGGGTATGTCCAGAGCACTGGGAAATTAGGAATGATTGCTGTGTACTGTTCACCACTACTAGTATTTCTTCTTTTAACTAGAGGTCTGAAAGCTAATACCTTACGTACTTTTAACATCTGCAGATGTTGAGATGTGGGTGTGCATGTGTGCAGTTTAACTGAATTTCTAGTGGAACATCAGCCCCTGCAACTCAAAGTATAAGACTGTGTGTGAATTGAGCTTCAGACAGGAATGCAAGCTAAGAACTGTAGAGTTTGGGAAGGTACCTACAAGGCAGGGCTGTGCCAAGATGCTTTACCATTTTAACCAAGTCATGCTTAAAAAGTTTCCTTAACAAGAGGCTGGCCCATAGCGCCATATCATGCGCTAGAAAAGCATGTACAGCAAAACAGTGGGTCACCAGTTCTCCTGTCCTTTAATGCTGACAATCCCTTTGTCAGCTGACTTTGCATTGGGATATTGAGGAGAAGGAGAAAGACTCCAGGACAGGCTGTTGTCTCTTCTGAGACAGCACTGCTAGGAGTTGTGAGATCAATGTTCCCATCATTTAATGACCTTGAGACAGAGGCAGCGTCTCAGCAGGGAAGGCAGAAGAGAGCCCCTCATACAAGACCCAAACCAGTGCCATGCATGAGGCCTCCCAGTGTTTTTAGAGGGTAATCCATCAGTGCCTGTTGTTTTCAGCTGACACACATAGAGATTGGGATATGAATCGTCCCTTCCACCTGGATTCAGACTCCTGTTTGAACGTATTAAGAGAGTGACTGGAAGTTATATGAGAAGAGACAGTAGCTTTTTAATCTTATTTTCCAGGACAGGGAGAAACTCATTCGTCGCAGAAAGCATAAAAGGAGCTCTAAGCCAATTAAGGTAAGATGAAAATTGTTTTTAGTTTACAAAATGGTAGTAGGCTCTGTAGGAAAACACACTTTAGCAATCTGATTACAGAAAACTGTGTGGATTATAGCACTCTGCTTTAGTGATCAGGTTTATAAACACCTTAGTTACTTTGGGAGAGCTTTTTAAATCCAGTTTGAAATTCATTTAAGGGTGTGCAACTATTTTACTTTCAGCAAAATGGGGCTTCCCCACCGAAATAGTAATAGTCGTCCTTCCCTCTGGTTTCTATAAATATTGGTTTCAAGGTCTGTTATTCTGAGAGGTATTTACATTTCAAGAGACCTTCCCATCTATTTTCTGCGATTTATTTTTCACAGCACATATGGGCTAAAGCAAAATCCTTGTGCATCCCTGAGCTTCAAGTGGAAGTTTCTGCCTGAGAAATTGAGTGTCATTCTCTCCTGCTCAGTTCCACAGGCCTTAGACTAACTTTTGTATCAGCCTGAATTGGATTAAGTTGAAAACCAGTATAATTTACAACTATTTTTGAGTTGAGTAGTCAGTAGTGGTTCCAATAGCTCCTTTATCAGTTAGATGTGAAGAATAGCTTTACAGAAGTCTTGTTGTAAAAGTGGAAATACTGGTTGCTTGGTTGCTCTTGGCCCTCCAAAGACATCCCCTTAGTGCATCAGCATGTTCTGTAAAAGTATTTCAATGCTGTCCTACACATGAGGTATTTCAGAACAGTAAATCCTTGTTGTGTCATCACATTGTTTCTGTATGGGTTGTGAAACAATATACAGCAGACACAACTGGGAGACAAGGAATGAAAAGTATTTCTAAACCAGAGATTATAACGCTGGAGAATATGGAAATTACCTTCACTTGACAACACAATAAATGAAATTATAACATATGCAAAAGGTAATCGGCATCTTTGGTGCATGTTTTTTGTGTGATTCAAGTTCCAAGTTTAGAAGCTTTTAAGCTGTCAGCAAAAGTGAAAAATGTTGCAAAGCAGAAGTGCATCTTAATTGCTCGTTGATCAGTTTGCCTGCAGAATTATTCATAAGCCCAGTATTTAAATGCTCAAATCTGTACCTGAAACCAAGCCTGCAGAGTCAAACATCTGTACCTTCACAGGACACGTCTCAACAGTCGTCATTTGATTTTATTCAGCTGCTGAGATTTGTGATAGCAAAGTGTCAGACACACAACCAAACTGCAGTGTGAGCAATCTCTTACAACAGTTACTGTAGTCCTGGAAAGATGCTATAGAAGTTGCTTCACACTAGTTTTGTTTTAGCAAAGCTTTCACTCACTTAGTCCAACAGCAATATCAGTGACAGAAGCACCAAGACACTAAAAGTATCAGCAGTGTCCATGAGAGAGACAGGGCTTCCTATTCTGCACGCATTTCTAGCTCTTTATGGTGTTACCTTTGCACGCTAGTCTGTATGTTAGTAGATGTCTGCTGAAGAGCTTTGTGGTTAACAAACTATTCCCCTGCCTTCCTGCAAAGAAGAGACTTTTCCTTTAACTTGTTCCTGTTCCCATTATGTTTTCCAATTACACTGAGACAGATCCTCAGCTTACAAAAATTAATCAGCAAACTTATGCACTACCAGCACAAGACCTAATATTCAATGTCCTCCCTTTCAGTTTGTTTGGATATGGTAATTGCAGGGGTATCCCATGGCTCATTTTTCATACCTTGTTTGTTAAGTAACTAGCAAATCTCCCTGCACCCCTTTCCAAAATTCATGCTATGAGTTTCCAGGAAGATTCAGAAACCATGTTTTTCCTTCTGTAGAGACATGTGGTTGATACATTTTTTGGGTATGATGATGATTCCATGGACTCTGAAACATCCTCTGTGGCCTCATATAGGACAGACAGGACACCAGCAACCCCAGATGATGATCTGGATGAGGTAAGATCTGACTTTTTCCATAGGCAAATAGAGGTTTTTAAGAGACTATGACTTCCAAAACAAGTGGTCAGGCTCTCAAGAACGCTTAGGTTTTTATGGTGCATATTGAGTGACAAGTATTTAAGTATGACCTCAATTTTGGTTACTCGTATACTGAAGTGCTGAGAATTTCTTCCACAATCTAGTCCATGGAGTCTATAGCTATGACTGCATTGCAATTTGAGGTGGTTTTTTTTTTCCTCTCCACTTTCAAGGAAACAAACCTATCACATCTCTTTTAGCTTAAAGACATATAAAGGCTGTACAAATTCCCTATTCTTATTATTTCATAGCACAGCAAGCTCACTGTGATTCAAAAAGTTATTTGAATCAAGACCTGTAAACCAACTGCTGTGCTTAACAAATCACACTTGCATTCTTTGCTTTGACAGTGTTTTGCTGTCCTGTGCTTAGACAAGTCCCTTCTTATTCTTCAGGGTTTAGCAGCAGAAGAGTCAGAGCTGCGGTTTCGACAGCTGACAAAGGAGTACCAGGCCCTGCAGAGAGCGTATGCACTGCTGCAGGAACAGACAGGAGGGGTCATAGATGCTGAAAGAGAAGCCAAGGTCAGTATTTGTTTGAGGGGACCAGCATTTCATTGCTATCAGGACATATAAACCCCTCGAAGGGACATACAAGGGAATGAAGTTATACATAGCATCCCTAACACTGAGAGATGTCTGTTCATTTGTTTGCTGAGTAAATTTTTAAAGAGAGTGACAATTAGGAATGGACACAATCACTCAGTTTACAAGAGGCTGTCCTCCACCTGAACCTGAAAACTGCAGTTAGGCAGGCCTGCCAAAACAGACAACTCTGCAGCCTGGCACAGAATCACCAGGGTTTTCTCATCCTTTGCCTAGGTGGGATGGGGTTGAGTCTTAAAGGTAGATGAAGGCCTGTGGGTTTTCACAAAGGCACACATTGCACAAACTTTAGGAACACCTGAATTTCTAACAGAGAAATGCAAATTGCATTCAAATTTTAATGTGATGCAGGCTACAATAAACCTTGCAAGCGTAAAAATGTTGTCCCTTTAATAAAATTATAGAATCATTCAGGCTGGAAGGGACCTCAGCCAGCCTGCAGCCCAAACTCCTGCTCAAAGCTGTCAGCTGTGAGATCATACCAGTTTTTTTAGTACTTTGTTGAGTTAGCTCTTGAAGACTCCCCCAACAGTTACAAATCCCTTTTCTTTTTGCCACTGTCATCTACTAAGCACTCTTTTTTTTTTTAATTGAGGGCTTGCCCATTATTAGGGTCTTTGAGCAAAGTACCCCAAATGTCTGAGCTTGCATTTTGCTGCTCTGATGTAATCCGTGGTAATATCAGCCTCAGGTGGGGAGTTGGGCCTGATGCACCAGTCTGTTCCCTTGTGTCATCTCTGTGCTAGTCTGAGGGGTGGCACAAAACATCACTGAGTCAGAATCTCTCTAACTGTTTCTCACTCAATGGAACTGACAGCATGAAGCCAGGCTCTGCTAGGTTTGGTTTCTTTTTAGTACCACTCACATTGCGGTTTTGTTACTGTTTAATGCTGTGCCTGACTTCGATAGGCTCAGGAGCAGCTCCAAGCTGAAGTCCAGAGGTATAGAGCCAAAATAGAAGATCTGGAGAAAACTTTGGCACAGAAAGGGCAGGTAAGTAATTCTTGTGTATTTTTTTCCCTATTTTGTATCTTACCTGCTCTGCTTACAAAATACCTAGCACAGTTTCACTATAAACTTCCATGGGATGCAATGTTGCTGGTCAGTAAACGTGCAGGTCTAGTTAATATACTGTTCTGTAAATGACAGTTTGTTCCTCTAGGATTTTAAAGCCTGAATATTGTGGCTCCAATTTTCAATAAATGTGCCCAGCCTTGTGGAATCTGATTATTCTGTAACAGTACTGCTTCATCCAACAGGACTCACACTGGGTGGAAGACAAGCAGCTTTTCATTAAGAGGAACCAAGAGCTTTTAGACAAGGTATGTTCCCAAGTTCTGCTGGATCCTGTGAATCCTCTCTAGGATTTGGATTTTTCACAGTCTACGCTACCTCAACTACTACTCACCAAACATGTAATGTTTCTTGTAACAGTCACACAGATCCTGATTTTTACATATTTTTGTTAGATAGAGAAACTGGAAGCAGAAAACAACCGTCTGCAACAGGAGCTGCAGGATGCCCGAGACCAGAACGAGCTGCTGGAGTTCCGCAACCTTGAGCTGGAGGTGATGGATTGGCTCCTTTCAGTAGAGCTGATAGAAAATTAAATGAGTGTGCTTGCAGTGGCCACCCACTTTAATCAAGGATTTGCACAAGTGTTGTAGCAATAAGACAGAGTAATAAATCAGGCCCAGCATTTTCAGTTGTGAGCTGAAGTATGTCAGCTCTAATATCCTGGAAAGATCCATACCCAGCTGGTTCACCTCACCCCAAGCTAGGTGGCCAGCATGCACAGGTAAGCTCAGATGATTAACATCAGTGTGGCTCTTACCATACCTGGGGACATGATTTTTCCAGTACTTTGGAGCAGCCTGTCTACCCATGTGCAAGTGCCGTCCCTTTGGTGGGCACTGGGCACTTTCCCTGTGGAGCCCCTCTCCTCATGACCTGCACTGGCTACAATGGTCCCTCAGCTGACTCTGGACATTGATGCAGGAGCTGCAGAAACCTCTGTGGGTGGCCAAAGCACTGGGCCAGACCTCAAGCTGCTTCTCCACAGACTGCCCCTAGTAACAGACTGTTCTTTGGAGGACCAGCCACCCAAAACTTTACGTGCTCTCTTCTCCAGTATAAGCTGGTTTATTTTTCAGTTGTTCATTTCGGTTGCTGTCCAAGGCCAAACACTTGGCACACAGGGCTTTTCCTGGGTCTTGTAAATCAGTGCTGTGTCAGACTTGCCCCTTATTTATAGAACTCTCCCACAGTTTTACCTGACAGCTGTGTTTCCATATAACAGGGAGCTGGACTGATCAAGTGAATTACATGTTCATAAACCAAAAATATATTTGAAAGTGAAATTTTATCTTCACTTCTGTGCTTGCCTGAATGCCTGAAAGGAATGAGAAGTAACATCTTCAAATTTTTATTTTTGCCTTTGGTCCTTTAAAACTGGACAAATATTTGTAAATTTTAAGCAATAAAGGTGTGTAAATAGCTAAGTTGATCAGCTTTTCTGAACATATTGTTTTCCACAGATGTTGGAATGCACAACATACGAGGATGAGCAAGTGTGTAATCTGAGTGTCCTAATAGTCTAGAGTCAAACACCTGTTTCTAATGAGAGTATTTACAAGATGTAGTTGTTCAACACTTCATAAAGCAAATAAATTGAATCTTAGCGAGGTGACACCCTTTCCACAGACAATTTGCAAATGGACATAATTCATCAGATAATCTCCTGTAAAACAATTGGCTTGGGTTTAGGATCCTGTCCTACTTGGCCCACTTTTCAGACTGGGTCTAAATGTTTCTTCCTTGGACTTGTAAAATGAGGAGCTTGGCTTTGCAAAGCCTGACATAAGCAGCAGCTGTGGCATTTTCTGTGTGCATCTCCTGCTTTCTAATATCTTCTCTGGCATGTTTCAATTTATTTACAGGAAAGAGAGAGACGGTCCCCACCATTTAATCTCCAGATTCACCCATTCTCAGATGGTGTGAGTGCTCTACAGATCTACTGCATGAAAGAAGGAGTAAAGGTAGGTCAGTTTTACAAGGCAGTGCTTCTCCCTACAGGAGTGGTGAGTGTTGCCCATAGAACCCTTTACTAATAACTCCACTGCAGTTCAGGCATTTAAACTCAGTCTAATGTAAGAGTGTGATGATTGATGTAGTTTAGTTAGACACAGAATTCTCACCAGAATGATAAAATCTGGTTCAAAGGCAACTGAAATCACAGTATGCTGCATTTCCACGGGATAAAACAAAATGGCTGATTTCCACATGTTTCATAGGAGGGATGGGTATTGCAGCCACGATAAAAGGTGCATGCCATGGCTTTACCTTATCCTCTCTTTGCAGGATGTCAGCATCCCAGACCTCATAAAGCAGTTAGACATCCTAGGTGATAATGGGGTAAGTTGAAATGGGAGATATTTTCCCTTTACAAGCTGCATTTTGTACAGTACAGTAAGTGATACCTGTAATTATGGTGGTGTTCTAAGATCCTTGTTAAATTATGCATCTTTTATGTCTGGTTTAGCAGAGTGGCCAAAGGCCACTGATATTTGGAGCTGGGCTTGACTTTACTCCATTCACTCAGGAAAGCACATGAATTAATTTGGCAGTCAACCACTCTTCATCAGGACTAAGATGCCTCCAAACAGTTTCGTAAATAGGCAAAAGTTATCAAATTCCCTTGTGGCTTTCTAAAAGGGTATTGCTGTCCACATAAAAGAGATCATCCTGTATCTCTGGCTAACAGTAGATATGTCTTAAGAAAGTGTATAAGAAATAAAAACAAAGAATCATGACTGTCTACTCATGTGCAGGTGTCAATCAGCCTTATTTTTATATAAGCTTTAGTGGATATCCAGCTTTGTAGAACTAGCATGAAGATAAACAAATGGGTCTAATTTTAGTTTACGTTACTCATAAGATGCAATTTAATGAAGACATACCATGAAGTCCATATCATGCAGAAGGGCAAATGCAGTGGTCTTTTTAATATTTTAACAGATTTTGAAGGTTTCAATGGGAACAGGATATCCAGGGCTACAGGGATCCTCTGAAAACTGTAGGTCTGATCTGTAGGCTGGATTGTCTTTCTTCATGCAAGAAACTGATGCCAATTTTCTTCTTTCCTCTCTTCCTCTTCACAGAATTTAAGGAATGAAGAACAGGTGGCCATAATTCAGGCTTCCACAGTGTTGTCCTTGGCAGAAAAGGTAAATTGTGTGCTCCCTTTTCTCATGTGTTATCTAAACCTCATCTAACACATTTTCTGCCCTGTTGTTGTCGTCAATATTGTCAAATTTTCTAGTGTTGGAAGTGATTCTCCAAGTAAAGTAAATCATGCCAGCAGAGTCCCAAACACCTTGCTAAAAGCAGCAAAAATATCTGACTCAGCTGGGCCAAGCTGTGAAGTAGAAAAAACTGCAAGTACAAAAGGATATCAAATGAAACCTGAAAGTGAAAACTGAATGAGAAACCAGTAGACATTTAAGCCATAAATAGATATAGTTTGGGATTTCCAGTCCTGAGATTTCTGAAGCCTCTGAAGGGATCTATATGCCCAAAATTTCACTGAAAGTATGTGTCTAAGTTCCTTGTTTGGGAAATTAAAAAGAATGGGGGGTTGGTTAAAATTGCTTTCTGAGGCTCAAATGCAACACAGTTTTGTCAACGTGACAGCTTCAAAGGACTCTACTCAACAATTCATCTGCAAGCAGAATTGCCATCTAGCCAGCTAAGCTATTTGAGATGCTACAGGCCCATTGTGGGCCTTTATCCATGGGTTGAAATTGGTTCCCTGTCCATCCAAGGATGTGTGTTTTTCCATCTTTCAATGACTCAGCAATGGTGACCCACTTGGTGCTTCCCTGCAGACATCCTGGCTGCCTCTGTCATGGGAGCTGCCTCAAGATGAGCCCAGAACTAGCAATAGGTTACTAAAAACAGACCAACAAAATGCTGTAGATATATCCCACTTGCCACTGCTTGTGTGCCTAGAAAACTCAGCAGGTTACAGCTCTCATTGTCTTCCCTCCAGTGGATCCAGCAGATTGAGGGAGCTGAAGCTGCTCTGCATCAGAAAATGATGGAACTGGAAAGTGATATGGTAAGAAAACTCTCATTACACATTTTAGGGACACTGAATGTGTGACACTTACTTGATGTGCCAAAAAAATAACTAGGAAAGTCTATTGGCAAATGAATTATGCAGCTTTTCTCTGATTATTGGTGAATCCATTAAATTGTTTCTAGTCTGGTTCACTTGCAACAGCAGAATAACAGAAACAGAAATAGGGAAAGTTTGAAAACTTCCTCTATCTTTCAGTGAGGGAAGACTGTTTCTTAATAAGTACAGAGGGCTCAAAGGTTGCTCAGTAATTTTCAGAGATGTAAATGCCTGCACTCTTTGTCTCATAAGATTCACAGTGTAAACACCAGCTGTTGTATTGCATTTTATTCAGAATATGAGAAACTAATGAATTATAATACTGTTTGCTTTCATTACGTGTTAAGTAAAGTTGGTACCCACCTTCCTCTTACTGTAGTTAAAGGCAGTAACCTACAAGATGACCAAGCATAACTACAAGAGTTAGACAGCTGTAGTGGCTTGAATTCTGTTCCTGTGGCATGTCTGTGCTTGAGTCTATTCAGCTTAAGGTAGGCTGAGAAGTTAAAGCACAGCAGCTTCCCCCAAGTAATGTGAATATGTCTGTTTAGTTCCTGTTTAGTTTAGTGCACTTTCACACCTCCAAAATAAGAGAAAGCACAAAAGGAGTTGTTCCCTAATGCCAGAGGAGGTATCTTCAGAAAAATCCCACAGAACCCCCTCAGTTACACTACTGAAATGCTGAGTGATGCCACTGAGGCCAACAGAGAAGATGAATTTAGTTCCATGTACATCAGATGTATTCCCATACAAGAGCAATCCAAAGCTACTTCCCACTCCTCCTTTTCTAGCTGTCAGGTATTAATAACTGCAGAGAATCAGTTGAAAACCAGTCTCCTCATCCTGCTGAATCAGATATCTGTAGATGATTTAATAAAACTTCCAGAAGTATTTGGAGTAACTAATTCACTTTTCTGTCCACATGATCCTTCATTGTAGGAGCAATTTTGCAAAATAAAAGGTTATTTGGAGGAAGAATTAGACTACAGGAAGCAAGCTCTTGACCAAGCATACATGGTATGTACAAAGGAAATTCTGCAGCAAATACTGGCCAGCCTTGCTATAGGACACAGACTTGTTGAGTCAGGAAGAGAGGTTTTTGCTCTTTTCTTAGTATTGGTTTTTGTTTTTTTTAAATTTGAGTTTTTTCTCATTCTTTGAGAATGTACTAGCATGCCATCTGCACAGCTTCAACACAACGTCTTGCCTTTTTATATCATAAAAAGGCACACCTCCTGAAGTCTGAAACATTTTTGTCAGTTAAAGGCAGATATTGCTCATTAATGTCAGCTTGCCCAACTGGAGTTTTTTAGCACAGTGGGTTGAGATTTTGGAATTGGTGAATTAATTATTTTACGCTTAAAATAGGTATGAAAATTCTCTCCAGCTTCATCTCTGTAACTGCATAAAAAAGAATGAAGATTTCGATGAAAATTAGTATTTAAATATTTTAAAAGTTCACATCCTTTTTTCAGAACACAGAACCATTTTCTGAGTTCTGTTTTTCACATTTTTGCACAACTGAGCACAGGGACCACATCTCATGCAGGGAATCTGCCACCAATCCCCCAGTTCCCAATGTGTTTTAAACCGTATTTCATCTCTAATTGGCTTTTGGTATTGCATCAACCAGAGGATCCAGGAACTTGAAGCCACCTTGTACAATGCTTTGCAGCAAGAAACAGTGATAAAGTTTGGGGAACTACTCACTGAAAAACAGCAGGAAGAGCTGAGGACAGCAGTAGAAAAGCTAAGACGTCAGATGCTGAGGAAGAGCAGAGAGTATGATTGCCAGATTCTTCAGGAGAGGATGGAGCTGCTCCAGCAGGCTCACCAGGTATGAAAAAGGAACCACACATGTATCTACTCAGCCTTGCTGTATAAGAACACAGTCTGAGGTCAGATTTAGCCAAGCTCCCAGCCATGAGGGAACCTGGCATCTGCTTTTTGAATTGTTCCATACTTTATCTCTTTTCTGTGCATGCAAACAGTATAACCATGATCCTACACTTTCCATCTATTTAGCAAAGGATTAATAAAAAAAACATAATGTGAAACAGAGGCACCATTGATACTAATTTCCAGCATTTGAAGATCCAGTTACATGTATATAGGATCACGTTTTGAGCAGTTGCACACATGGCAAAGCTGTGGTTTGGCAGGGGAAGTGGAGGGAGTCACAAGATTATCCCTGCCACAGAAATGGATTTGTTGATTTCTAGGCCTTTTGCACTTGGAACATTAAGTTAGTTGTTCAGTGAAGCTGATTTACTGAGAATTTAATGAAGATGCTTTCTTTTCTGGTTTCCAGAGGATCCGAGATTTAGAAGATAAAACTGACATCCAGAAGAGACAAATTAAGGATCTGGAGGAAAAGGTTGGTTTCCTTGTGCTTCTGAAACAAGCTGATCAACTTTGGTTTGAAAGTGGGGACCCAGTTCTCTTGAACTGCACAACCTTTCTGTTCCACTCAATCAACTGAACCCATTGGTGGTGATCCTACTGTCCTACAGATACTGCATTATTAAACAAGCTTAATTGTTAATTAATTTAATTGTTAATTTAATTGTTAATTCATTTAATTGTTAATATTTTGTATGTGTATGTATGCATATATACATAGATCTATTCCTAGGCTATTTTCAGCATGGATTGCAGCCCCTGTTTTCTAATGCACTTACAAATACTCCCCATGCTGTTTTTGATATCCAGCTTTGTGACTTAAGTCAATCCATGGGGGGTTGTAGTAACAGTTATACCCCAGGTTTTCAATATTGTGCCAAATCCATCACCAGAAATAACAGGGTCTGTTTTCTAAGCATGGGAGGTGGTATGGTACTTACAGAAGTAACTAGGGGAATGCAGTGTTTTCTGAATGCATAGTTACTCCAATTGTTCTACAGAGTGCAAAATTAATTCTGTTGCTTACAATGCCATTACCTTTAGTTTTTACGCAACCTTCTTTTTCTTCTGCAGTTTCTATTCCTATTCTTGTTCTTCTCTCTTGCCTTTATTCTTTGGCCTTGATGTCAATGTGCCTCTTGGAAAGGTAAGACTGTTTTATTTATTTCCCCAAAGCTAGCACTTCTTCCACAGAGTTGAGGATCACAGCCTTGTGTGTGCTTGTGGATGTTTGGAGTCAGCAAATTTAGCAGTTTTTTGTTGTCAGTTTGTAATAGTTCACAGTAGAGTGTTGTCATACTCCTGAGTTACTGATGATACTGTGCTATTCAGAATTGTAAAAATAAAAGCAACAAGAATTTGACAATATCAAATAGCCAAGAGAATTGCAGGTAAAATTCAATGTTGATGTTTGCAAAGGGATGTAGATAGAAAACAGTTATAATAACCTCAACCATATGCATACTATGATGGGCTCTGAAGTGACATTCAGGAAATAAATCAGAAGGTTGTAACAGGTAGAACTCCCTGTCCAGCAGTAGGAAAGATGCAAAAAAGGGCAAGGAAGAGTGATCAGCTGCTGAGAGACAGGAAGGGGGAGAGAGATGGAAGGATTTTTCTGGCTCAGGAGGTGACACTATTAAAAGGAAGTATTGGAGAGGTCTAGAAAATTGGTCATAGAATGGATGAATGGATGGACTGCTTGCTATCATTCATTGTCTCCTCTAATACAAGCAGTTATCATGTGATAAGCTTAAAGTAAACAAAAATTGGTAATTAACCATACAGCATTTAAAGAAGTCTTTGCCACAACATGCTAGGCAGAAAGTTCAGAGTTCAAAAAGCAATCTGAAGATGGGCAAATAAATCAGAGAATTGTAATGGTCCCATTTTTCCATCTATGCTGGGTTATCCAGGATAACAGAAGTAGAACACAGCCTAGAAAATGTTACATTGAAGTCTCAAGAACATGTCATGATGGGACAAAATTTTCTGATTTGGGGACAGAGCCATACCATTGAATTTCTCACTGTATCTCTTGGCTCTGGCTTCTGCTATGTCAGTGAATAAATTCCTCTGCTCTGCACTTAAGGCAAGCTGAGAACACAGTTGTGTGAAGGATGTTCTGCCGTGTCCTTCCACCATTTGCACCAGTTCAGCCTTTGTTTCCAGGTGCAATACAAGGTATTGACTATAATTAAGTGGCATGAGTCCAGTTCAATGGGTTTTCCTTTTCTCTTTAAGGAAAAACCCCTACTTTGTGCTTCATTCAGCTAGATCAAGGATTTCATTTGCAGTTTTGTGGAGATGCAGACACAACTGTGAGAATTATCCACATCAAATGGAATCCACTGTCTCCTTGTCCAGACAGACCTCAAAAGGAATGCTTCTTCCATGGTTGAGGCAGCAATACATGGGGAGGTTGGGCTGCATGGGGAATGAGCTGTAGAAAAGAACCAGAGGAATGTGGACAGATCAGCAATCACAGCTCTTGTAACCAGCAGCAAATATCATTATTGAGCTGCTGCTGTTTAAAACGTACTGCCTCGACCCAGTCATCATTAAATAGATTAAGTTCTGACTGCATACTTATTTAATGTTCCTGCTGCAGGGTTTCTGGGAACCATGACACAGCACAGCAGCTGCCAGATGTTTTGAGTGGCTGTGACTACTGAAAATTTGACTTTACAATTTCTTGCTTACTCATATTGGGAAAAAAAATCAGGAAGCCTTCCGAAACAGCCAAATTATGGACAGGGTAATTTTAAGAAGCTAAAATTTTCACAGTACACAGTAGTAGCAAGTAGATTTATATGACTATGTCTTCTGCTGTACTGCAGAATCATGAGCCCAGAACAAGCAGTCAACCTAGGGGAGATTCCAAATTGAAAAAATTCTTGGATTTAAAGTGCACCTTTAAATCTCACAGGAATTAATAGCAACATTTGCAAGAACCTGTCTGAGTTTTTTCCATTTGCCTGTAGTGTCATCCTTTTTCAGTTCCTGTCACAGCTACAATAATGTCCTTGTGCAGCATATGAGAAAAACTTGGACAATAAGAGGTTCAGAGTTTTCTGTATATAT
>JAOXXN010000466.1:353034-373948 GCA_026770055.1 Myrmophylax atrothorax | reverse complement strand
TATACTTTCCACCTGTATTGATCTGTAATTCGTTCTCTAGTGAGTATTTACGTCTTCTGGTACAGCTACAGAATTGATAAGAAGCTTATATATCCTAGTTTTACCAATACTGGTATTGGCTGTGGTGGAAGAAAAATAAGAAGCCAAGGGATACCTCAAAAGACATAATTTTCTCAGTTTAAGTCACCTTGATTAAAAATGCATTCATGACATTCAACTACTGAACTCTTAAGATGAAGCATGCAGTAAAGTCTTTGCAGTAGAGCATGCAACCTGAGAAATACAAATTAAAATTTTCATTAATATTAGAACTCATCAGGAAATGGTGTCTTCCTGATTTTTAGATGGTTTTTAGTTTTGAAAATAGGTTCTTATTTAAAGTTTAATAAAAACATCACTGGTAGATGCAAATGACAAAAATATTTAAAAAAATATTTTAAAAGAATTTTTATTTATACATATGACATATTTTTCACTAGAATAGAACAAGATGATTTACATGAAAAATTTAACTCAACTGTAATTGAACTTAGAATAGGAAGTCCCTTGTCCTGGGAAAAAATGCCAGTGTGTGCTTCTTGAGACTGTCTGCGTGGTTAAGTATGCCAGCACAGAGGAGAAAGGAAGGCATGCTGAGAGCTACAGACCTTACAGACAAGAAACTTGGCTTTTCAAGAATTGCAATTATATAGCAGTATCTTTTGAAATAAGCGTTTCCCAAAACAGAAAAGAAAATCGCTTATTATTCTGCCATTGGAATTCCAGTAATGCTGATTAACCTTTTGTCTTGGAGCCTATGAAAACATCTCCAATGCCTTTTAAGATTTCAGTGTCTGCATGTGAAGAAAAAAATGTGTTTGAGCAGCCCCACAATGAGCTCTGCAATGTACTTGAAGTCAGACTGCATTCTTCATTGCAGAGCAGCCATTCCTTCCCTCTTCTCAAAGCAGGAAGAGGAGAACCAAGAATAGAAACTGGGAAGAATCAAGACCATCTAAAATACAACACCTCCACATTTGCTGACAACACTGACATCCTTTTGGCCTAATTTGAGGGCAGGGATTAGCTGATTAGAAAAGCTAATGAGGTGTGTACTGTCAGAACTTTCTCCTAAACTTCTGGCAGATTTGCTGTTACTCACTTGTAGTCATTCTGCCTGCAGGGGCTGTTGGGTCCCATCCAGCTCTTGCTCCCTGCTGAGCTGGTGCCACCTCAGTGGTGTATTCCTTAAGTAGGGCTATAGTCAAGGGCAGCATAAGCCCTTCTCTGCTGTTTCACTCATGGAATTCACTGTTGCTACATAGTGGCTGGTCCCCAGGGTACTCAGGGGTCTAGTTCCCCATAGAGAGGACCAGAAGCATCAGTGAGAGCTGAAATGTGTGGTTTACAGCCTCAGAGCCTGCTGGTGGGTTGTGCCACTCCTAGGACCACCCAGGAGATGAAGGATTCTTTTGGATATTTGGCTTTATGAATGTCAGGTAGGAATCAAGAAGATGGATTAGAGTGAGCTGAGACACAAGAGAAAGGAGCCAGGACAGTGGTGGAGATACAGAGGACGGGACATTGTGAAAGTGGGAAAATCTTGTGGGTGAGGTGTGTGGGGGGGATACATAAACTCAATGCTTTTCCAGAGGATCTGCACTGCTGTGAACTCCCTTGAACTGTAAAGAGAGCTGCAGCAGGCCCAGCATCACAGCACGCATGATACCTGTAGAGTGTTTTACCAAGGCCAGTCACTCCACAGGTGCAAAGCATCAAGTCTTGTAGCAGTTCCTCAAAAACAAGGCAATGGTAAGCTCCTCGTCCCCTGCCTTCACCCCTTCAGTTTCCCCCATGGGATCCTCTCCTTTCAATACCTGAGGGGAAATCTCCAGACAGAAGCAATTTGGGAATGATGTTGCCAGATTGAAAGGGATCTTAGCCAAGATTACGTTTTCCGAGGCTGGAAAACATGGAATTGGAGAAAATAAACTAACACTGATTTGTGTCTCCCCTTCACATTAAAACCCACCTGCCTTCCCTGGTGACTAACTCAACAAAGGTCAGCGTAGCATGGAGAGTGTACCATCAGCATCTCTTCTTCTTACAGTTACTAAGGTATATTGACAGAGGGATCTTTGCAAAATTTCTTTACTTCTACTGGATGCAAGTGAACTCTCTTAACCTTCTCATTAGGGACTACAAACAAACAAAACCCACAGCTCTTCCTTGAAACCCGCCTAGGGAATGAAGCCACTTTATGGTGAAAGGTCTTTCATTTGTTCATGCCTTGGTGCAGTTTATCCTCTACCAACGTTTTAACCAGCTGAGAGAAAACCACAGTGCGGTCCCAGTTGATACTTTCTAGTTTCTTTCTTGCCCAGAGTGAACACAGCACTCGCTGCTGTACTGAGATTACAAGGGACAAGCATGGAGGAAATTATGTGCAGCAGTATACAGTATCCAGACCAAGAAGCTCTCTAATTCCTGTTTATGCAGGATTTTTCGACCTGCATTTTCTCTCTGCTCGTGAACGTACACATTCACTTATTTGTGATCACACAAGGAAGTGTGTTCTGTGTGGATTTTGCACCCAGTGAGTTTTAGTATGTTGGCTTGAATTGAGAGAACAAAGACAATATATGCCCTTATTTCCCTGTTTTCAAACGTGAGAACTAAAGTTCTTTACCATGGGTAGGGAAGGCTTCCTTGGAACAGCCGAAGGCTGTGTTTGCCTCAGTGCTGCATTAGCCAAAATTCTGGGTTTGCCCTGACACCATAAGGATATTGCCTGCTGCCATGTCTTCTGTCACTGGTGAATTTTAGGCAGCTTTGGTTCAAGGATCATTGAAACTTGTGCATAACTGTTCATCTGAAGATGCCTGCAAGGACTTTCATGGACCAGAGGGCTGTACTTTGTGGGGTTTAAATGGACAGGCTTAGCAAAATATCTGGAATTTTCACAAATGCTTTTCATACAAATGAACAAAACCAGATTAACACAGATAGTTGTTAGAATAGACCTTTTCAGCTTCATCTTGGCTGCTGGGATAGGTAGGTAGATGAACTTACCACTTATGTGATACAGATGTTCTTTTTTTTTTATTTATTTTTAGAGTGCCCGACCACACAGAGAAGTCCTTATAAAGGCAAATGCTTCCATCCCCCGATGAAGAGAATATTGTTTACACCTATTTTAAAAAGTATAAAAATGAACAACCTGTAGCCAAGACTGCAACCACCTTGTATTTTAAGCCATCACTCAGAATTTGTTACCTGACAGTTCCTCTCTAAAGCTATGATATATGCTGCATCTAATGAAATTCTGTATGTTGAAATTACAAAAGGGGAAGAAAAATAAGCTGTGAACCTACATCACCTAGGAAGAACTTAAAGGGAAGGAACCACTTTCAGCTGATCTAGTCAGTGTGTCTTGGGCATGGAACCAAAGTTACAACAGAAAAATCTATCCCTGCTGTGCAGGGCAATCATCTAAATGTCACCCTGTCATCCCACAAATGGATTAAAAGTGAACAGGACAGAGCAGGAGCAACTTGAGCCGTGGAGAGATGCTGACAACCAAGAGCTCGGTTTGAACTGTGTGGCTTTCTTGCTGCAGGGACTCCTGCTCTCCCTCTTTGGTTTTAACCTCAGGAACAAATGACAGCTGCAGTGTGGGAGGAAGAAAGGAAAAAAGCCAGTCTGGGTTATTGCAGGATGGGTACGACAGGGTCATCAAGTTTTGTGCTTGAGATGGTAACACAGCACCACCCACCTTGGCCAAGGAAGGGGAGAAGAGGGTGTCTGGTGTAAGGAGGGTTTCCAACGGACTTGAAGCCTTCTCTCTTCACTGTCCCTCCATGAAGAACAGCCTGTCTATTATCAGATATTTTTCATACTCTTTAAAGACTGCCATTGAGATAATAATGACTATACTTGGTTTTACTGTTGAATAATCACTGAGGATCACTGGAATGGACCTACAGAGTAGCTTCTGAGAAAGAAAAGTTGGATGTGGGGGGGAAAGCCAATGGGTTATGCATCAGCTTCCAACTGTTTTGTCCCAGCATGGAACAAATATTTTGGTTCAGCTTGTCAACTGACTTTGTTAGCTGGCTTCCTGATCAATGACACATAAACCAAAAATGGAGAAAAGCTGTGTGAACACAACATTATTAAGAGTAAGAAGTATCCCTAGTCTGTTTAGATTTTTCCACAGTTAAGAGTAACTAAAAGTAGTTTGCATTTCAGAGCATTACTTAACTCTCTAATCACAAAGCCTGGAACCTGACCCTGGTGCCTCCCTGAGGGTCACAGGTCCCGTGCCCCCAGTACTCTGTAAAAACCACCCTGAGGAGCATCACCCTGCAGCAAACACTGTGAGGGTCCCATGCTATGGGGAGCAGCAGAGCCAGCTGCCCCCACCCTCCCTTTCCCCACTGATGGGTTGGCAGTGCACTTCTCTGTGCCTCTGCTTTCATTTCCCTGTGAACAGCGTCGTGCCTGGTCAGACTTTGGGTTCCTGTGGCAAGGCTGTGTCTTCCACGATGGACCCTTAATTTTAACTGGGAGAAATGTCTGTACAGCAAACTGGAAAATTAAGGGCCAGAATACAGTCTGTGCATTACTTACACCTTCAAAACAGGGCTCACATGTACCAACATCTTACGCACACAGATTGCTCATCAGAAGCTTTTAAAGTGCTTTTCAAAGAGTTATTCCTTTGTTTGCCTATTTATTTCTACAGATGAAGCAGCTGAGGCACAAAGCAACCTGTGAAGTCACTTGCCACAGCAACTCAGCAGGTCAAAAGTAGTTCTTGGCCACAGGAGGGAGGAAGTTCCTCTAGTGTTGAGGGTGCCAGCCCCTCACAGATACCTTTGTTTTTTCAGTCAGAATAGCTTTTAATCACTAATGTCTATTCACCCAACTGCGTTGCAATGCTAGGCTCAGTTTCTCTACAAAGACTCCTAACATCCTCATTTCTTGAATGCCAGGAGATTGTGTTAAGCCTTCCATCAAAGGTTAGAAGCTATTAGCAAGTGATTATTTTTTTCATGTTCCTTAAGATTAACTATAGAATGACCACATCTTCTTGAAGCACTCTGGTTCAGCCAAGGGGTTTACTGAGTTCTGCACCAAGCTGTATGTTTGTTTGTTCATTTATTTAAAAAACAGGCTTGTAGGCAGATATGTTACACGACTGCAGGTATGTTGCATGCTCTTTGTTCAAATTCCTTTTTCCCAGCAGAAGTCTCTGTGGATCAGGCTGACCCAAATGTACATATGCTTTCCATGAGCCAGCAGTTCAGTCCTGAAATTCTGGAGTTGGGCCCTGGAAGAGTCTTGCCCCACTCCTGTGAGAGCTGGAGATCACTCAGCAGCTTTACAACAGCTTATTAGCTACTAAAAGGGGGGAGTGCTCTCTGGCTATTCTTTTTTTTCCCTCTGACTCTTTTCTCCCCTCTTGCAGCACCAGTTAATTTCTCACACCATTAGGCTCCTTTCCTCAGCATTAGGACCGGGAGTTAAAGTACTGAGCTCTTGCAGAAGAATGAGCAGCACCTCGTTTCAGTGATGGTGCCAATAACTTCCACCACTGGTTTGGCTGAAAAAAATAAAAAGGACTAGAAATATTTATTTCAGGCAAACATAGGGAAGGTTTATGGCATAGATAGAAATACGTAGTTTCAGAACATACCTGACTGATCTTGTGGCAGGCCTTATCCTTGAGACTCTCAGAGCCATGTTGTCGTATTTAATTTCTTTTTTACTCAATTTGCCATCCCTTACTTCTATGTGTATACATATGCCTGCAGGTGCTCTGTTCCCAAGGGCTCAGGGTGGGATGGGGGTCTGGCCACAGCAGACTGGGGGCTGCAAACCTTTCTTGAGATTGCTGTTCCCTCAGGGAGCTGAACCACCACTGCTTTGCCCCCCTTGTAGCATAACACATGCCATGCCTAAAACAGACTTGCTGATTTGAGTTAACACAAACTTTCTGCTAGATCTAAATGAGTTTGATATTTGTGTATATATATATACATGTATCTATATATAGCGTATATGTACATATATATACATATATATGCATATACTTACCTATTCCCTGTTGTATATAGAAATTGTTGCTATAGCTGATGGAGGTATACTACAATCTAGGTATGGGGAACTGAATCTAGGCTCATTTAGCTGCCACAACTGGTACACTCCTCCAGTCTTATTTCACATCTCATGGGCAACTAGTTTTTTAACCTTTTTTTCTGGACCCTTCCCTAACCTGGGACTTGTTCTTGGGCTTTCTGCTATTCCTGATGTTCATCGAAGCAAAGGACTGGGAACCTTCCCTTAGGTTAATCACTTCAGCCAACCTCCCCTGTCCAAAACCAAGCAGCAAAATAAAAATCAATTTACTGCAGCCTTGAGGACAGCAATTAAGCCCTGGATCCCTGCCATCCGTCCCTGTTCAGGAGTACCAGCACTCCAGGCACTCCGTCCAGCCAAAGCAGGAGGGGAGCCAAGGAAGGTGGTGCAAATCAGTTTGACCACAATTTAACTTGCTGCTTTTTTCCACTGACCAAGTTGGGAGATTTTTTTTATAGACTATTTCAATTTAAACACTTCAGATGAGGGCCTGGTTAGGTGAGATGAATTTAGGCAATTGGGGCTGCAGAAGGAAACAGCGCTTCTTGCAGTGTTGTCAGCCTGGCTCACAGCTCCATCCTCCCTTACTGATGTGCCTGGGGGACCACGGAGACTTTTTTGTAGATATTCTTCCTCTTCCAACCCTCTTTCCTTGTCTCAGTGGGAAACATCCTCTGAACCCCAATACTTTCTGTTCTGTGGCATCCCAAGAGGTCTGCCCAGGCTCTCCTGACTGGGGCAGGGCTCAGAGAACAGACACAGCTGCTGGTGATCCAAAGGGTTTTGTGTTCCCCTGCCCTCCCTCACATCAGCACCTCTGTGGTTTTATATATACTTTTTGTTCCCGATTTTTTTGGTGTCTATTCCAGAACAAAATTGTAAATGACTTGGCAGAATGACCCTTTGATAAACACTGGACATGTTATCTGTACTATATGTATTAACGTGTAGGAGAGAATCCTTATTGTATGTAAAGTTTTATGAATGGTTATTTTTTAATTTATGTATTTAATATAGGATTCAATGACCTCTGGTGTTTTAGTTTGTATAAAGAATAAAACAGCAGCATTTTTTAAAAAAATCACTTTACATTCACGGAGATACTTGGCATCGGTCTGGAATCTGTGCAGAGGAATCACGTTAAAGCTGAGCTGTGGGGGCCGGCTGGGGTGGGGGCTGTGACACGGCTCGGGGTGGGGGGACATCGGAGCCGGGGGGCTCTGAAGGGGTCGGGTGGCTCTTTGGCTCTCCGGGATAAACTCGCCGGGGCGGGGCCGCTCTCCCCGCGCGCCGCCAGGGGGCAGCACCGGGACAGCGGCTCGGGAGGGACCCGGTGACCGGCGAGTGACCGACCAGTGACCGGAGTGACCGATGAGTGACCAGTTACCAGAGAGACCAGTGACCTCAGTGACCCATGAGTGACCAGTGACCTGAGAGACCAATTAGCTGAGTGACCCATGAGTGACCAGTGACCTCAGGGACCGATGAGTAACCAGTTGCCTGAGTGACCAATGATGTGGGAGTGACCAATGACCCAGGAGAGACCGGTGACCCCTGGGAGTGACCAATGACCCCTGGGAGTAACCCGTAACCCCAGAGTGACCAATAATCCCTGGAAATGATCAGTAACCTCTGGTTCCCAAGAACTGCAGTTCATGCCTTTAAAAGGTTTTTAGAAGACTGAAACACATAAATGGGTCCAAACCACAGAAATTTGGATCTAGGTTGAATTCTCTACTGTTACAGAGTATCTCCCTTGCACAATAATCTTCAAATAATGAATTAAGCAAAGAACTTGAGCCAAGCAGTCTCATTTCCTTCAACTGTAAAAAAAATGGAAGGGCTGTTTAAAATTAAAATGCACTAATATAATAGATATGCAATATATAAAATAGATGTGCACTCCAGGGCCTGTAGGACAAGCTCAGATCAGAAGGACTTTGCAGATCCTCCCCAGATGAGGCCGTGGGGTGCAGCTCCTGTGCCCCTACAAACATCCCTCCTGCAACAGGGCAGTTGCTCAGCAAACAGACCAGGAAACATCAACTCTTACAAATCTGTAATGAAACTAGAAATGTGTTTCAGGAAAGACGCTGCTAATGGGACTCGGATCAGTAGGGGTGCAGAGAAGCTCCTGCATGATCTCCCAGCCTGAATGTGCTGGAGTAAACCAGGAGTACTTTGCTGATGGAATGAAGATACAGTGCAAGGAAACCCACATCCTGTAGGATACAGCTCGGAATGGTAGGCCTAGGTGTCCACATCTGTTAAGTCTGACACTCCCATCTCCTGTGCACACATGGAAGCCTGGCCATCCAAGGGATCATTTTTATGACGATAACAAGAACTCTGCATCAGATTTTGGATGCAGAACACTCTGGGTGTTTCTCTGGGACAGCTACAAGGTGTCTTCAGCTACAAGACAATAAAAGGATGAGGTGATGCAAGGGAGTCTCAGACTGTCCTGGGAGAAGCCATGGGCAAACCTGGTGTGAGCCTGTGCTTGGCACATGACAGCAGGTCAACCTGCTCTGGTTTGGTGGCAGGATGAGCCCCAGGCTGCCGCTGTGTGGGGCAACTTGAGGCATCTCTGGTTTGTGCAGTGGTTTCTCCCTGAACAGTCTCTGGAGAGTGAAGGACTGAGCCCTGTCCCAGACTGTGCCTCTGGCAGGGCAGGCATGGCCAGTGCTCGTGGCTTATGTGAAGAAAAGTCTGGCTGTGCATTAGAAGGTCTCTGGGTTGTCTCTGCAGCCCATTTGGAAGGCAACAGTTTTCCATTGTTTGGGAGATTGTCTAAACATAGTAAAAGCCCTAATAACTGGCAGTGTGCCATATGCTTTGTGTTGAGCAGGGCTGAGTCTGAACATGGCAGAAACATACATTCCAAAGCCCCATTCCTGCTTAGACAGAGGTGCATCCCATAGTTTGTGCCACACTGACAAGAGGCCATTGTGCAATGTCTGCTCCAGCGCCTGGACAGCAAGAGAGCCAACAACGAGCTGCTTTGCACAACAAAGAAAATCCTGTGAAAACCATTTTAGAAGCCTGAAACAGGACTGAGGCTAGAGATATAATGATTTCAGTGTGTACAACAGATGGAGACTTTAGAGCATGGAGCCACTAATCTGTGGATTACAGACTCCCTAATTATAGACTAACTCTTACCATTTATGAGAGGCACTTCCACTGAGGGAGGGATCTTGCAGGTCAGTGCTCAACTGAATGCCATGTTAGGGATAACTAAGGAAGGAACACAGACTGGAAAATGTCACTGTACCAACTTCTTGTATCTTGGAATGCTGCATGGAGTTCTGGTCCATTGCAGATCTTGAAACTGAGACATGTCTGGCTGGCATGGCATGTGCACTCAGAGGCAGAGGCAGAACCCCAGCTGCACAGAACAGGACCCCAGACACATGGAACAGGACCCCAACTGCACAGAGCAGGCTCCTCCACACCAGACACTCCCTCGAGGACAGACCAGCTGTTGGTCAGTCACATTTCTCAGCATAAAGAAGGGAGCCTCTAAGAACCAGTCACAGATCTTCAGCACCTCCAAATGTGAACCTCAACATCGACCATAATACTAATCCCAGTATGGTCCCATCTTATCGAGTCCTGGCCTTGGAGCAGATGAAACACTTTATTCACACTCCTTTGTGCCTACTCCTGTCCCAGTCAGCTGTATAACAAATCATACACTGAAACAGAGCCCACAAAACTGGACCCTGGTGTTACCTCTGCCACCGCCCTTAACCTTTGAGCCCTGGGACACAAAAATTAAAGCTAAGAGCAACCAAGCAGGTGACCCCATTGTCATTGGCATGGGCCAGACAAGGTCATCTATAAACTAAGGTCAGCAACTCTTTTATTCCATATCCCTAACCCTTAGAACAAGCCTGTCAGCCATGCAGTTTGTTGTTTCCCGGTTTAGCTACATGATCATGGCTGGGAGAGAAAACAGCTTTGGCACTGTTGAACCTGGGGTGCCTGTCTAGAGCCAGCAGGGCTTTGAGTCCACAGCCCTAACCCTGCTTCCCATCGTATCTAAATTAATGGTAACTTTTTTTTTCATCTGGCCTTATCCTATACCAACCTATCCTGTAAAATGCAGACATTAACCTAATGTTGTAAATTGCCCCAATTCCTCAACTGCCTCAGGCACAGGAAAAACACCCATATTTGAGCCAAAAGAGTCTAGTGAGAACAGGAAATTCAAGCTCCAGTCATGACTTTGAAGGTCTTTTCCACCCTAAATGATTCTGTGACTCTGTGGCTTGAGGACATCTCTTGCCCACAAAAGTAAATGCGAGGCAATTTCAGAGATTAATAATGAAAGCCTGGGATCTGACCAGATGGAGTCATCAAACAGGGTTCAGTGCCTGCAGCCCAAACTGCTGCCCTCAGCAGTGAGCCTGATGGGCTGCCCTGTGTGTGTGAGCTCTGGGCTGCTGGGAGGGCATCACCCACGTGCCACCCGTGCCCCAGGTCCCCATGCAGGCACCGAGATTGTTCCCTGCCCCAAGCACAAACACGGCCTGGCAGGCAGGACCATGGCCACAGGTACCGTGTGTGGCACAACCAGGGAAACAAACCCATCCAGTAAAGCTCTGTCCCTGAGCGAGCGAGACACACGTGTGCGGTGCTGGGTCTGCTCTCTTCTCGCTGCACTGAGAATCAGCAGCACAGGAGTGAGTTCCCAACCAGGGAAGACACCAGTTTCCTTCTCAGAAAGCCACACCACACAGCATGACCTAACTGCTCTAGAATGCCTGCAGATGTGCAGCCTGGTACCCACCCACAGCAGATATCTGTGCAGCGAGAGTTGCCTCCCTCAGAGGACATTTGATTCTTTGCATGAACTAACATTGTTCTGAAATGCTTTAACTACACCCCAAATCGAGTTTCTCCACCTGTCTGTGCTCACCTGTCTGTGCTTTCTTGCTGTAATGGAGCTACACCCACAGGTCAGTGTCTCCAGCCTCACACCTGCTGATGAGCAGCTGCTGACCCTCAGGTGCTTTAAATGCTCAGGTCTTGAGCATTTCCTTTAATAATAAACTGTGATAAAAATGCTGTCAGAATCATATAATAGTGGCTCATTAGTTCTAATTTCTTTATAATAGCCTAATTAGGTTATGTGCGTTCAGAGATTTGAATGGAACTGGAAATCTTTTGTTTGTACATTCTTTGTATATTTTCAACCATCCCAGAAGCTAAGTCATGTTAACCTGACACAAAACATACTTTACAAAACGAGATTATTATTCTGCTTTGCATGGTCCAGAGGAAACATAATGAGCTTCACTTCCTGGAGACAGATAAAGGAGGTCTGAGAGCTGGCAAAAGACAACATTTTTCAACAGCAGTTTCCAAGTTAGGGATCTGAACTCCTGTCCAGGCATGCAGAGAATACAACTGGAAGGTTTTTAGGATTAATGGAGAGACTACACTGAAAAAGAAGGAGGGAAAATGGCAGATTTGGAAGTGTTCAGCACACTGGAAAATCAGTCTGTTTTCATCAGGCATCTAAAATAGAATTTTGTGAATGGAAGCCAACTAAATTCTACAGGATCATTTTGACAAGAATCACTGGCTGCAGTTCTCTTTTAGGTCCTGAGTTTGCAAGCTGTGATACTCTCTCTAATTTAAAACCATGGAAACATTCTAAACTACAAAAATAGCATTAGTCATCAGCGTAGAAAGGGTGAAACAGTTTTCCAGGATGACAACCACAGTATCTTAGAACCGCAGTAACTCTCTCAGTCAGCATGTTTTAGGGCTTTCCTTGCCATGTTCTCAGCAACATTTCCTCAGCTGCAGTTCACCCACTGACGCCTGCACTGCCCCACACTCCACTTGGGCTTATGCCGTAGCTGCCCTTGTTGTTAGAGCTCTGCAGGGAAGATATGAACCTCTCTGGTCCTTTTGTCATTGTTGTGGAAAGTGCTTTGCAATCCTCAAAGGAAAAACATGAATATGTTAGAAACTATGACTGCAGTTTCAAACAAAGGAAAGTACAGAAAAAGGTACACACTCCTTGACAGGGTTAAGGCACACGCATTACATGTCTGTAAGACAAGCTGGAGGAGAGCAGAGTGCAGCTGTGTGAGCTGGAGTGCAGCCCCCCTGAGCCATTAGGGCTCCCCCGAAGCCCAGAAGTGATGCTGAGAAAGCTCTCTGTGTAAACGTTTTCATCCAGAACCAACACACACTCTCAAACCAGACTCTTGGTTTTGGACACAGATAGAAAGCATCGGTGCTAAACTTTCTCTGTCACTTCAGAGAATGAAGAAGAGACAAGAGTGGAAAAATCTACCAAGTGTTACAGTAAAAAGACAACAACATATAGCAGTTTGGAGTCCTCTGCATACGAAACAGGGCACTTTTAAAGTGACCAGTTCCCCAAAGATCCTTTAATTCCCAGGTAAGCCAGCCAGTAAACTTGCAGCTGCTTAACTGATAGGGGCTGTGAAAAGAATTCAAGCATTCTGGCTTGGCAGGAAAAGACAAGACTCTGTTTTCACATTCCCAGCACAGAAACTTCCAGATATTACGGTGGTATCTGTTACTTGGATTTTTATCAGCCAGCCTAGTCACTGAATGAAGGATTTGAATACTCTGATGATGCACAGCCACTTAGTCTAAACTTGTAAGAACAAACCATGGACATGGTACCTAACACTGATCACCTTCACCTATCTGTGTGTAACACACCCAGGTCCACACTTCTGTATCCCAATGTATATGTCAGAAATAATGGAAGGATAAATCACTAATAGTGAAGCAGAAGGGCCACAATGCAAAAGTAACCTGCCACGTTCTTATCCATTTCTACCAAGAGAAATCCGTAGTAATGGGACAAGTATAGGGAAAAGGAAAGGGATTTTAGCTTCACAGACTGCAAGTGGTTCATTTGGCAGTTATGGATCTGAAATTCTTAAAATACTGTGTGTTTTATGGATACAGGAAAGCTGCATTGCAGTTAAGGCATTAGCACATCTGGGGTGCAGATTGATTTCAACCTCAGGCATTCAGCCTATCATGAACAGATACAACATTCATATGCTTTCATAAGGAAAAGACAAACAAGCTGCCTTTCACAATTTCCCAACCCCAAACACCTCACAGTGTTATGAAAATTCACAGCAATTGATGTTAATAACTCACCCATGTTCTGTAAAGGGCCCACATCAAAATGATGCAATTTGACCTTGGGTTCCAGCCTCTCCATCAAGACAGCATCTGCCTCTTTATCTGTTCATCTCTCTCTTTGGTCTTTATTTTTTTCATATTTAGTAAAATTCGTAGTGGTGACACTCAGCACAATGGAATTTTGTGGTGCACAATTCCCTATCAGACCGGAACGAGCCTGTGGTCTGATGAGTCAGGCCAGCTCCTTCCACCACAGTCTGCTCATGGTGTGGCACTCACAGGCCACTGATTTAGAAGTAAAAGCAGCTGAGATGAAAGAACCAAGCCAGAAGTTAGGAGAAGTCCCTTCATCCTAAGCTAAGGTGAGTATGAGCATGTATTATACAGATTAAACATTAATATTAATTTAGTGTCTGTAGAACACAGTAATCCCATAAGGTAAGGTGAGGATTTCCATGGGAAATGGGGATGATGGGTGGTCTGAAACTGGCCAAACCTGCTCTTCTCCATCTTCTAGGTCTGTCATGGCTGACACTGACCTTGATGTGGCAAGAGTTACTCTGGACTAAGTCCCCATTTTTCAGGTGGCTTCTTCACTTCTTCCAGGTCTATTTGATGCAGCTTCACACAGAGTCTTGGGTTTTACATGAGCAGCTGAAAAAGAGTTTAGGGAACAAACCATTCCAAGACCACTTGCAAAAGAGTAGTCTGGCAAAGGAGTGGAGGGCAGGCTGTGTTGGGGTGTTGGATTTTGATAGTACAGAAGCCTTTTTCTACTATTCCCTGAAAAAGGGGGCCTGTATGTTGTGCTTGCTTTTCCCAGGACATACTTAAAAGGAACATAAATGGATATTATCTATTTTTATATATTTTAATGTCTGTGTGGAAGGGATAGCCCACCAGTCCTTAAGAGTGAGATAATTTTGCAGTGATTTTAAAGGAAAGTTTGGTCAGAGAGTGAATACAGACTGAACACAATTTCTAACATAACTAGATCAGCTGGAGGTCTGAAAACTAAGTGAAAAATTAAGAAGTAGTCCTGGCCATGTCAAGTACGGTTTCTAGTTCCTGCAAGGCATCAGTCGCTTAGTTTAGAGAACACAGTTTTCCTCCAAAGTGGCAGAAAATGGGCTGATGGGAAAAGAGACCAGGATCTTCAGTCACAGCATGGGTCCTGTGGAACTTACACAGCTTCTGTCATGGATTATACCACAGGGTGTAGGGCCATGACAAAAAATGTGAAGAAATGGCAGCTCTGCCTCCTTCACCAGCCTGGCCAAAATACATTTGACTGCTTGCTTCCTCACAGTCACAAGGAACCATATAAACAAACAAACAAACATACTACCTTTAAATCCACTGTAATTCTACTCTGTTGACATCTAATTACTCATTATAGGCTTGTAATCACTGGCACATAATCACTAATTATCTCTAGATACACCACCCCTTTTTGCTGTAGAGCATCAGTGTGCTCTCCTGAAGCCATGGGCAGGGAGATTGAAGGCAATGACATTTGAGGTCTGCAATCGTTGATTAGGTCAAGTGCAACACCATGGAAACAGGGAAATCTCAACTTAGTCCTTAAAGTCCTTTCTGGGAATAAAAGCAGGCAGAGAGGAGAGTAGCTGGTGATCCCTGGGACAGGCTGGAATGAGAGGCACTCAAAACAGCAGACTGATGTTTAGAAGCAAGTCAGCATTTACCATCACAGCAGAGGCCAAACACAGAGTGAGACCAGCCAAGACAGGATTTACTGCTTGGGGAAGATGCTGGATGGTGCCATCCGGGAAGCAGGAAACAAACAGAACAGGTGGAAAGGGACTGATTTTGAGAGGCAGAACATAAACTCAGAGGAACTGAGCTGACTGCTCTTGAAGTGAATCTGGCACATGTCTTGCAGAAGATTGTCGGCTTCAAACTTAAATAAAATGTGTGTTTTCTTGTGTAAATCCATCTCATCTGAGCCCTCCACTCCCCACCACGCCAGACAGCTCTTACAGTGGCTATTGACTCACCCAAACTGTTCCCCAAACTGCAGTCCTGAAGATGCCCACTGACCTGCAACCAACAGAAGGTGTCTACAGGTTTACTTGGTTGTCCCTGGAAGTCTGGAGTTATATGTCTGGGGTGGTCCTGAATTATGCTCATCTTAATGGAAGGCAGCTGGAGCTCACCTGATGCGCAGAACCTCTCGGGTCATGTCCTGTTCCGCCTTGTTCCTTCAGGTGGGCGCAGCAGACTCTAGTCAGGCTGGAATATTTGGGGGTTCATATTGATGCCAGATCTGTGCTACTTACCCTCTCAAAGACATCACTTCTGCTGCCTTGTAAGAGGCCCCTTTTGTCCCCAACAACTTCATAACTGGGTGGCCTGTTTTGCTCCTGACTGTGAGGCCTTCACTGCCATGGGAGTCCTTGCGCATTGAGGAAGGAAATAATAATCCTTCCTTGGAGGACTTGGAGAGGGAGAAGGAGAGTACAAATTCAACACAGGGAAATTTTCAGAACCCTTGTTCCACAATTATTATTTGTTAACATTTTGACTAGAGGCTCATTTCAGGAGGGGGAAAAAAAGTAACGTGTATTGAAATGCTGAAATTTTCCATAGATTTTGCTCAGCACTAAACAAATCTGGGAGCAAAAAGCATTACTGCATTTCAGAAATATTCTTAGAATAACCCAGCAGTGAAGATGATAACTTCCAGCTGCTCATCAGAGTTGTGGTCTCTGTTAGCATGACAGACTGACAGCATGCTGAAGTCAGGCTGTGTGTGTTGCTCGAAGTTACACCCTCCAGCAATACAATAGCATTTTGCAACAGAAATTACCATGCTATGAACCCACTTTCCCTGTGGCTTTGATATGAAATACTGAACAGGCTTTTGACAGAGTCAAATGCTTTGTCTTTCTGACTCTGCAGTGGTTTGACTTTGGTAAAGGGTTTCACCAAAGACACCACTGTGTGCAGAGCACTCCCACAGGGACTGATATGAAGAATGGCCCAGAGGATCACAAAGGTCTGTCTCATCTTCTAACCTGCTGTGTCCAAAAGTTTAGAAACTGGAGCATGGTGATGGAGGCATCAGTCCCTGCCCTCCCCAGCTGGTTGAGACCAGGCTTGTCAGTCACTTGCTCTTCATGAATGTGCCATTTCTTGGGAAATGAAAGAGCCCAACCATCTATGACCTCTGCTTCTAAATGTAAGTAGGACAATCAGATTTCCTTGTCAAGTTTGGCTCTTTTACTGTTTCTTCTGTGTTTGTCCTTTGCCTGACTCTCCCTGAGGTGCACGAAAGGCAGTGCTGAGAGCTGTCCTGATGTTGCTGCAAGAATGAATCAGCAGAAAAACCCTGTTTGGCAGTCTCCAAAAACAGGACACCCTAGTAAATCAGGACTGCAAAGTATGAGAAGGCAGTTCTAACTTTGCATGAAACAAGACAACTCAGATTTATTTCATCGTTGCTTATTAAAGTGCATATAATAAAGGGATGCACTCTTATCAAGCCCTGTAGGAAGAAGATGGGGGTGAAGAAACCAGTGCCAACCTGCCACTACCACTGCCCTGCTGATTCTCAATGCTTCTCCAGCTGAGCCCACGGACCTCAGAGGAAAATGAGCTATGAAAGCCAACACGTATTTATCATGCTAACAAAGTTACACTGTTATCACATCCCTTTCATGTGCAATCAAAGATCTGCTGCCTCCAGGCAGACAGGAAAAACAGTGTAAAACTTTCTATATGGATTTGACATCAAGGAAGGAAATGTCCTCACTCAGGACATGGCTTTCCTTTGCTCGAGCTCGTGAGCATTGGTGAAGAAGGCAGTCAAATTCCACTTAATGTCAACAGTCTTGTTCCTTCAAATAACACAGCAGTCTCTAGTGAGCATTAGTAGTCACAGCTATGGAGCCCGAGATGCTTCTTGGTGTAATAAGAAACTTACAGGGACACAGGCAGCTTTATGTGAACAAGAAGTCACAAGCTGGGACATACTTCACATTTTTTAACCATTTTCTGGTTTTATTACAGATAGTATGAGGTTGCACAAAGCATCTGAGAACTGGGAACCAGCACAGAAGTTTGCCAGCAGAGGATGCACTTTTTCCAATTAAGAAACTGCCCATTGCTCTGACAAATGGAAAATGAATTAGCAAAGTCATCAGAAAATACACATCTGAGAAAAACGATGCCTTGGCAATGGCAGGCAAGATGACCTAATTTGACTTCTCTGTCAATACTTTTGCTGTTTGAATGATTCAGTTGACAATTTAAACTTCTCTTCAAACACTCAAAAAATAACACTTTGTAAATTGACAGCCTCACGCAGAAAATGCTTGTGTAAGTTACACCGCACGTTTTGCCTCTCACGGTTACTCTGCAGCTCTGGTTGTCGGGACTTGGAGTCCATGATTCCCTGCACAGGCTCTAATGGGAACACCAGCCAGTGCTATGGCAGCAGCTGAGAGAGCAACAAAGAAAACCAGCACGGGGGCTGAGCGCACAGAACAAGAAAACGCTGATCTCAGACAGGGTGATTATGTCCCATCTTATTAACTAATCCTTTTGTAGAAAGGGATTTGCCTAAAGACCACTTCCCAGAAGTCTGCACCATTCCCCCATTCATAACCAGTGAGGCTCACCTTGTAATGTGACTGATTTCCATTTCTCAGTGCACCTTGAACAGTTCTGACTCCACTGAAAAGATGCAGTCAGGCGTGAATGAGAAGCTTGCCACTACAAAATGTAATTTCCCATAACATAAATGCTGATCCCTAGATCAGAAAAGCAGCCTGTGTCTTTTCCCTCATCATACAACCAGCAGTGCCCATCTGGCATGCTCAGCTCAGACTCCTGACCCATGAGGACCAGCACGCTTGATCTGGGGTCCAGGATGTTACCCCAACCCTCGGGGAGAGGAAATCTGCACAGGGATGATGGTTAGCTCTGGTGGGTCCTGAGGCAGTACCAAGCAGATGAGCCCACATGCCTGCCATCTCCATCTTCCCTGGGCTTGGGCAGGGGAGACAGCCTTCCTGCTGGATCCCCTCCCTGATCTCTATCTCCCATCTGCTTTGCACAGAGAAGTGAAAGGAGAGCTGGTCTGAAGATGCACCACTCATGACTGTTTGCCTGACAAACAATTTTCCATGAGCATGTAAACATGTGATTTAAAGAAAAGAAATTTTCCATAATTACAGGGGGCATACATTTTGTCATTGTATAATTAAAAACTTCACATCAGGTCCAAGACATATATACACAGAAACATAAATAATATGTTCTAGTGGGCTCAAAAGCAAGAGTGCAGTGAACACACACTGAACCCAAACTTCAGTTTTCATGGTATTCTTGAACTACTGCCCTTATAACACCTCACAAAAAGGATCTTAAAAGCAAATGGCAATTTGAGAAATAAAAATCAAGAAGTATCTTTTATACAGTAAGTGATTTTCATTGCAGGACAGATTTTAAAGCTTTCACGTTTCAGAAAAGCCCCCATACTCCTTTATGGGGAAGAAAATTTCAGTGCAACCATTTATGCAGCAAGGCACTAGGAAAGATAAACAATGGAATCAGGATTTGAATAAATATTGCTATTAAATTACATTGCTGAAACTCTTGCACATTTGCAGAATCAGACAAAGGCCAGGCCTCGTTCCAAAGAATTTTAATTCCCTATAAAGCTGCACAACCAAATGGAGTGGTCCCAAGCAAGACAAGGGGTTCACTCTAACTTCCCTGTAGTCAGTGCATGCAGCCACAGGGCAGTCTGCAGCTCACGGCTGTTTGTCCCAGGAAAGGCTCAGTCCTCATGTGCTGTTGCTTGGCCCCGAGGAGGCCAGGGCTCAGCTAGCTGTGTGCAGCAGGCTGGCTGGCAGCTCTGAGGCCAGCACACCCCTCTCAGGAGGGGCAGAAGCTGCCTGAGATGGCTTTTATCTTTTACTCGTGCATCCCACTTGCAGTGGGGGGAGGATAAATTCCTTTATACTAAGGCAGTCTCTTAGGAAGGTGAAGACCTGGTGGGCAGTCCCTTTGTGTGCATTTGTTTGGCCAGCACTACGCAAGTTACAGAGGAAGAGCATTTGCCAGGCAAACAGCAGGAAAAACTGCAAAACAAACTTGTTCTGGCCATTTGGAGGGATACTTCCTTCCTTAGCTGCCAGACAGTGCTGCTGCCCCTCCACCTGAAACATAAGCATCCCACCAGGGTCAGCGGGGCTTTGTTGCAGGCACAGTGCCCGTGGCACTGAGTGTTGTGAAGACACAACGCTGGGGCAGCTGCACAGAAAAGTTCATGTAAGAACACGAGAACAACCAAATGCAACCCTCTCAGGTGCTGCTCTAGAGAAAGTAAGGGCAGACACTGACCAGCATTTTACTCTGCTGCGTGACACAAAGCTTTTAAAGTAATTCTTCCAAGTTTGCTGACACACTTTGTTTATATTTAGTACATCTTCTCTTAACCCTTCAGACTTGAGTAACTCGGCAAAAATTCAAGGTTCTGTAGATTGTTCCACTTAGGTGGAGAAAAAACGGATTGAGTTAATGACAATGGTACAAGTCCAGTTACAAAAGCTTCCCAGAGTGCAAAAGGAAGGAAACAATCCCAAACCATTTCCTCCCTCATAACTTCAAGCCTCAGTCATCCAGTACCCACAGACCGCCTCTCTCCAGGCTTAATCGCAGGGTCATTGTTCTCCACGATGGGTCAGGCTCCATGTGGATTTTCATTAAGAACCACCGGTCCTTGGAGGACTGGCAGAGACAATGGCACTGCTTTGTTTTCGCAGAAAAGGTTGGAAAAAGCATAACTGACATCTCATAATGCAAATACGCGGTGTGAGAAATCACTTGACAGGATGTTGAACCCAGGTACCATGTACACTTGTTTCAGATAAAGAAACGAGCACTTCAAAAAACAATTTTAGTCAAAGCTCTGGCTTTGGTGCTGTGTGATAGATTTCACAGGCTCCTATGCTACACAGCCATTATCATTCTTAAGACCCAGCCTTGGCTGTCCCTCTATCCTCCAGGCCTCCAGCACTTCTGAAATGAAGTTGCAATGGAGCTCTCAAAGCAACACCTTCGATCAGCGAACACACGGAGTTTGTGCGGCTGGTCTGGCGGTGTTTGCATGACAGGAACACGCGTGCTCGTGTGTGAGCAGCGAAGCCTTCGGGCAGCGGACACCGCACGTGTCCAGACACGCGCCCACCTTTGTGCAGCGGACACCGCTCGCGTCCGGCTGCAGCGCCCACCGCCCCGCAGTGCCCGTGCAGGAGGACGAGGAGCGGGCCCGAGCTGGGCGCGAACGTGGTTTGCGGGCAGCGCCCACGTACGGGCAGGGCAAACTGCCTGAGCGCCCGGCACGGCCAGCAGCGAGGTGCTCCCGGGTGTCCGCGCCTGGAGAGCCCCGGGAAGGGGCCGGCACCGAGTCCCAGGCAGCACCGCCCGTCCCGGGAGACGCCGGAGCAGCACCCCCGGGGCAGCCCAGACACCACCGCCCGTATCCCGCGTCCGCGCAGAGCCCGCCCCGCCTCGCCCCGCCTCGCCCCGCCCCGCCTGGGGCCGGTCCCGCCCCGTCCCCTCCGCCCCGTCGGTCCCGTCCGGGCGGCGCGGCGGGGATGGCGGC
>JAOXXN010000466.1:341667-351761 GCA_026770055.1 Myrmophylax atrothorax | reverse complement strand
CCCGACCCAGGTGCGGGCGACCCCCGCCCCGGCCCCGGCGAGGAGCGGCTCCAGGACGCGGCCCCTGCGGACCACAGGGTAGGGGCCGGGACCGGGACCGGGGCGGGCGGGGGCTCGGGGGCCGTGCGGGGGTCACGGGCGGGTCCGGCCGGAGCCTTCCTCGCCCCAGGCTGGCCCCGGAGGAGCCGCCGGAGCCTTCCCCGCCTCGGGATGTGGGCGGTGTTACCACTGCTCCGGGAGCCCCAAGGCCGAGGGTCGGAGCCGCTGGCTCGGTTTGCTGCGGTTGCTCTTTTATGCTTGTATGAAAGAATACCTGCCCCCGCGCCACCGAGCATTAGAAAAAGTGGGGATTTTGGAGCTCTTGCTCCAGGCCAGGCGATCCCTGTCGCACGTGGGCACAAACAAGAAGTGCTGCACCAGGAGTGAGGGGCATCGCATTGATCTGGAAGTGGCAGTGCTGAAGGTGTCATCAGGCACGAAGTTTCTCAACTTACACCAAACTGAAGGTGATAAACTGATCCATCCAGCTCCACAACGTAGGTCCTTCTGCCAGAGGGTGAGATGGCTTGCTGTGCTGGTTCTGGTCCCATTTGCACCAGCAGTTGGGCAGGGAGATGATTAAGTTAATGGTGTTGAATGAATCCCCTGGCTGGGATTTCAGTAGGGCTGTGGCTCATTTTTATCTGAGGCAATAAGGCCACTTGCTGCTGTTGGACAGTGAGTTTGTTTGGGACTGAACTTTTTAGTAGCCATCTTAAGGTCACTCGTTGTTAGTGATGAGTAGGGCAAATGAATAAAACCCATTTTTGAAAATGGAATCAAAAATCATCTGCATCTTAGCACAAAGAGGTGATTTGAATGCCTTGGTGTTCTGCAGAAACCTCCACTTGGGTCTGGAGTGCAAACCCTGATAAACTTTATGCCATTGTGATCTGGATGCCTGACCTCACCAGCCAGAGCCCAGTGGGAGTGCAGCAGTGAGCTGTGATTACTTGACCTGTCTGGGTTTTGGGGAAAAGCATCAGGCTGTCCTTAGTGTCTGCTGTGTTCTGTTAGAAATGTCTAGCTAGGCAGTGCTTTGAGCTTTCTTCATTTCACTTTACCTTCTTCAGCCTCTGTTTTTTGGTTTCTTACTGACATGCTTCTCTGTTCCTGTTCTTGAGCTTTGCTCCTTCACAGCCTGTTTTACAGAGTTAGGAACAAAATTAACATTATTTTTGTCAGTACCAACCTTGTCCATGTGGTTTGAATAGCAGCTGCAGAACTGACCACTGCATTAAAAATTTTATGCTGCTGCTTGTTGGAAAAGAAGCAGAAGCTCCTGACAGCCTGTCTGCAGGCTTTGCTGAAAGCTTTCTTTATTAGCTGTACCAAAAATTTGAAACGGTCTTGTTCCCTTTTAAGGTTGTATGTAGACCCTTATCTCCGGTGTTTTGTAGCTGAGGTTTTCCTTCAGCAGCTCCTCTCTTCCTGATGATTTCTGCCCCTGGGTTTCTTCCTCCAAGGCCTTCCACCTGGCAAGCATCAGGAACCAAACCCCTTTTATCTGCATCTTGCCTAAGAGAGTGGGAAGCTTCATGCATGTGTTCTTGTGTGTGCATGGCTAGAGGGAATCATATGACTGGTTCCAGAGCAGGACAGTCTGATGGGAAATGCGTGTTGTGCACACTGAGCCTTGCTGCCTGCACAGCCATGGGGAGTTTGCCTGTGTTGGACTCTGCAGACTCAGAGCACACAAAGGCACTTTTGTCAAGGCAAATTGGACTTCTTTGAATAATTTCACAGATTAAGAATCAGAGAGAGCTCAAGTCGTCTACCCTTACCTAAGCAACTTGTTTATCCGAGAAGCTGAGAGTAAGAGATCTGCCTGTGCCCAGGGCAGTAGAGAGAGATCTCTTTCCTAATTTTTGCAGTGAAAAGTTTCTGGGTTTTTTCTGTGATGACATTAATTGAAATTAAAGCACCAACCTTTCTGTGGGGACTGCAGTGAATAACTGCCCAGTGATAACATGTGGTGTCATAACCAGACAGTGTAATACAGACCCAGGCACATGGTTCAGCCTCACTTGGTTTTAGCACAGAGTCTATTGGAAGGACAAAACCTGGCCTGTGTATTGGGATGCAGAGAAGCCATGGTGAGGATGTGGTTCAGAGCAGTTGGGTGCTGTGCCTTTGCTCCATCAGGGGAGTTTGAGCTTTGCCGGTATATTCAGGGACAGTCACAGTCATTGGGGCAGGGGCCGGGGGGCTGCTTGGGGAAGCCCTGGCTATGAGGGACTTCTGCTGCCTGTGTGTCTGTGTGGGCAGATGGGCTTTTTGGGGAACAAGAGATGTGCCTTTCAGGTGCTCTTTGCTCCAAGTAGGAGGCCCCTTTCCCCCAGCAGCAAGAGTTGTCATTGCAGAACACCTGGGATTTGGAGGAACACCATTGGGAGGCCACATTCTGCTCTGATCTGGACTACTCACGGAGACCTTTTTTTAAAAAGAATGATTTGACTTGGTGCAGATTTCCATCAGTAATAGTCAATATGGACTCTACCCTTGTGAAGTGTCTTGCAGTTTTCCTTGAGAGATGTCACGGCATTTGTTTAGCCAGAGTGGATTTCTATGCTCACTTTACTATAATGAAGTCAAAGAGAATTTATCTGTAAGTCAAAGACAACACTGCCTGAATTCCTGTGGTCAGGATGTTCACTGAGAGCAGGTGATGTATGAACAGGTACTGGAGAGTTGCAGCATCTTGAGGCAACAGGGCTTTGAGGGAAAGAGCTTTACACTCTGTGCCTGGTGCCTGGGAAGAAGGTCAACCAGAAGCCTATGGTGGCCTCCTCCATGTCTCTCCTCACTGCTCAGCTGTGCAGAGACCCTGAGTTTTCATCCTCCTGTGGAGTCACAGAGGCAGGAGCACGTGGCTCATTGTGCTCACCCCCAGACACTCCGTCCCTCCTGCTGCGTGGTTCTGCAGTGAAGTCGTCATTTCCAAGGCAACTGGCTGTGGTCCCACAAACATGGGATCGTGGCTTCACCGCAGGCTGGGGCAGCTCCGTCAGCTGGGGAGGAGGAGGAGTAGTGTGAGGGAAACGAGCAGGCAGTGAAAGCAGGCAAAGGGTCTGTCCCCTGCAGAAGGCTGTCAAGAGCCAGACCTTGGCGTTGTCCTGCAGGCAGCCAGTGTCCCATGTGGCCAGTTGTGTGACACCACTTGGATTCCACTTGTGATAAAACCTGGAAAGACAGCCAGGGCTGCCTCAAATGGAGAACAAAGCTTGGGCTAACTTGATGCTCTCATAGTTTTTCTTACACTTGTAAAATGTGCTCTGATTTCAGTATTCAGCTTTCTGGTTTCCATTGCCAGTAATTTATGGCAGGAACACCAAGCCAGCAGCAGTCTGTGCCTCACGAGGCAACTCAGCACAGTTGGAAGTTGCAGTTGGGCATTGCCTTTAGCACAGTTTAAAATCTTGCATTTGTGGAAGGGATCCTAATAAACCACTTTGAAAATATTAATTTGTCATCTTGATATCACCCCATTCAGCATCTGTGTTTTGGTTTTACTTGTACTTTTTATAAGAAAACCATTTGGAGTTACACTATTTCTGATACTTTTACAAACAACAGGAACAAATCCAAGCCAGTGAACTAGTTCCCACAATGCAAATACAACAGTGAAACATGTGTTACTGTTCATGGAGTTGAATGATAAATACTCAGGTCTTTATTGAAAAAAATCCCACATGTGTGTGTTTGTGTTTTTTAAGAAACCTGATGCCTGAAGCAGAGCAATGAGTCAGTTCTTTGGCTGCTCATGCCAGGACAGAGGTTATTGCTAGCAGTTATGCAAAACTGCAGAGCTTGATAACCCAGCCCCTGTGTAAGAAGACAGATACTGGATTCTGTGGGAGTTCTGCAGTAGGGCTAGATTTTAAATGAACTCCTAATTTCTTTGGAAGAGTTCCTGCTTGCTGCTTATGTTTTACCACAAAACTTACCCTAACATGTAAATAGTTTGATTTTTCACACTATCTTGTGGCAACAGTCCTTGGTTTCCTTCTGTCCTCATTCTCATCTCTGGGTGGTCCAGGCTTTGAAGTGGCTGGTCCCTGTGTGTGGGCAGTCCAGTGGGAGCAGGGAGCCAGCTGGCAGGTGTGGCTGGGGCACCTCACCTGGGGTACCTGGCCACTGTGTCCAGGGCACCAAGGCAGCTTGCCATGCTCACACTGCCAGTGCTTTGGAATGATGCTGTGAGTGTTACTGGGGTGATGTGATCTTGAAAACGTCATTCTTCTCTAGCAATAGCCCATTGCAGCAGGTACTTCTTTCTATAATGTAGATGTTTTCTGAGGTTATCGAGAACACAGCAAGACCTCACCTGGTGCTGCATCTGGAAAGGGCTGTTTTCAGGAGCAGCTTCCAGAGTAGCTGCCATTGCTTCTCCCGTGACCACAGGTCAGCCATGGGCTCTCTCAGTGCTCTAGTGAGGAATGCCCAGGGAAAACACTTGCAGCAGGACATGACAGCAAGCAGCAGTGCAGCAGGATGCAGCAGCAGCGACGCAGCAGGACGTGGTGGCAGCGATGCAGCAGGACGTGGTGGCAGCGACGCAGCAGGACGTGGTGGCAGCGACGCAGCAGGGCGTGGTGGCAGCGACGCAGCAGGGCGTGGTGGCAGCGACGCAGCAGGGCGTGGTGGCAGCTATGCAGCAGGACGTGGTGGCAGCGATGCAGCAGGACGTGGTGGCAGTGATGCAGCAGTGTCTCTCCTCTGATGTGACCAGTGAGACCCAGCAGGGTACAAGGGGTCTCTGTTCCTGTCACGGTGCGGTAGGATGAGGCACAGTGATGCGAAGCTGGTTCCTGGGTGTCTGTGGTCCTGACAGGGGTGTTGGGGAAGTGTCACCTCTTGGAAGATAGCTGTCAATCCACAAAAATACTTTGCGAGCCGAACAAACTGCATAAACCAAGTGGACATGTCCTGTTCTTACAAATTCATGTGACATTTGAGATTTGCAAGGCAAGGCTCACTTCTTTCTTGCTTGGAAAAGGCTTTGTTGTGTTGGAAACTCTTCTAAGCATTTTTTATGAATATAGTTGAAAATGTCAAATGCAAACTTTAGGTTTAAATTGAAGTAGGTTTAGTAGGTTTAAATTGAAACTAAACATTGTGGCTTGGCTGCAGCCAAATAGTTGGCTCTGTCCAAAACAATGTTTTCCTTTTTGTCTAAGATGTCAGTACCTTCAGCAGGCCAGAACTCTGTCTGCTCAGGCTGGGAACAGTGTCTCCCATATAGGCAGCCACAAGGTGGACCAGCTTTTGGGGACTTTTGTTTCCCAGCAAAAGGTGCCTTGCCAGCAGCCAGCCAGGTGCTGAGATATGGCTCTTTCAGGAGGATTCAGCACAGTCCCTGGGTGGTCACTGGGAGCTGCGGTGTGGCCTCCTCCTGGGAGGGCAGGGGATGCTCTGTGGTGTTCAGGTGGCTTCCCTTTTGCAGGAGGGGTTTTCTTGCCAAAGTCCCTGAGCAGCCAAAGTCCTGCAGTGGCCAGTTAGTGACCAACTGCTGGCACCCTCCGCACTGGACATGTGGACCAAGGCAGCCTGGAAGAAGCTGAGCACTTGTGTGTGAAGAGAGAGGACCCCAAAATGGCCTGGCCCTGTGCACACCCCATCAGCTGGGCTGTCTGCACCAGAGCAGAAGCTTGGAATTGGCTCAGTGGGTATGTCTTCCCAGGAAAATTGTGTAGGGCTTAAAGGGAGGGTGCTTGAGGTGTTTAGCAGAGAGCTGGCTGCATCTCTGCTAGAAGTGACTCTTCTCCAGCATCTCTAGTGATCTGGAAGGAGAAATACAGCACGTGTGCCGGTGATACTGATATTGTGAGTGCCAGCTGGGAAGGAAACATCCTGATGTGGTGTGGAGTGCTCAGAGACACGAGCCGGGAAGGACGAAAAGAGACTCAGCTCTGAAAAGTACAAGCAAACAGACCTAGAGAAAGACTGTAAAGTGTCAATGCCATTGCAAATGGCAACAAAATTGGGAGATTTTGTGATGAGACCCAGAAAAGTAATTTCCTATGTGTGGTCTACTCCTGGGAAATGGTCCAGGTGAGAGCAAAGCTGGTCACTGACAGCCTAATCCTGAGGCAAACCACAGCGGAGACTAGCTGGAGCTATGTGTGCTCAGTTGCTTTGTTTTGGGCAAAAGCTTTCCTTACACAGACCCCTTCCATTGCCACCTCTGCCAAGAGGTGGAAGACAGAGAAGGTTGATTTTTCTCTGGGGAAGTAGTTGTTGGATGTGGCTGGAGGAAATGGGAGAAAAACAAAAACCAAACATGCCGGCAGCCTTCCTGGAGACAGGGCTGAGAAGCTGGAAAATATAGCTGGACCTTGGCTCATTCAGCTGGGCTGGCTCTTGGGTGTGGGTTACATCCAACAGCATCTTTCCCATCAGTTTGCTGGGAACAGCTGAACTCCATTTTACAGCTCACAGACTTCTGTCCAGTATCAGATGTTTCCATACAGCTGAGGTGGGAAAAGAAGTGATGCTAAGCAGAGAGCTCAGCCCTTTTCAGTCCTTGCTCTGCATGTTAAAGGGGGTGAGATGGTGCCTGTGTTTTAGGGACTCAGACTGGTCCATCTGCACTCTGATGGAACTGAGTTGTTTCAATGGAAATCCAGATGTTCATGTGCAGCCAAAGCTCACCCCACAGAGGGAGCCAAGAATGAAGTGGGAGCCATCTCCCTGCAGGCTTGGCATCGGTGTTTTGCCAGGGATGACCTTCTGAGTGAGTAGGCTCCTACAGCCCAAGTGCAGCAGGAGGAGGGAGGAATGCCATTGCCAGCAGCAGGAGCATTGTGCCTTTGGAGAGAGGTGATTCTCCATCAGAGCTGGTGGGATTGAAACATCTCAGCTGGTTGCTGCTGCTGCTGGCAGCAATGCCAAGCAGAAGGACAAGGGTCCTGTAGCCTGCTGGGCCAGTCCCCGTGGCTGGTAGCTCCCTTCCAGCCCTGGCCTCACGTGGATCGCTGTGGGTCACTCAGCTGACCCAGCCCCAGGAGAGGAAAAATCCTTGTTGAGCCACCCAGCTCAAAGAAACTTCATTGCTCTGCAGGATCAGTGAATTAATTGGCCTTGAAGCAGCAGTCACTTGTGTGTGCATATTAGCATATTTCATTTGACGTGTTTGGTTTCAACCTCATTTATTTCTGGCAAAGAGAAGAAAGAGCCTCTCCCTCACCTGGACACCTTCTCTACATGCCTGCAGGGTGCAGGAGCTGTTCCGGGAGCACAGGACTCCCAGCATTGGTGCAGAGATAGTGTTTCTGTCCCTTGGATTCACTGCCTCTGAGGTAACTTTGTCCCTGAAAATGCATCTGCTAGGACAGCAGAGGGGATGCCTCATGCAAAGAATGTGTATGGGAAGGGGGAGATCATGTGCGTGGGGACAGGCTGGCCTGGCAAATCTGCTGAACATTGTGACATTTGAACCCAGATTGTTCCTTGACCAGTGATACTCACTGAACCTCGGCTGTGCCTACCTAAGACACATCAGTCACAGACAGGTAGGGCTGGTGGGATGTGCTTTTGTCCTTTGCACTAGAGCTGGGTCAGCAGCCCCTGGGTCCCCACAGACAGAGGTTGAGCCAAACTGCTGAACACTGGTAGGCTACGGTTAGAGCTGGATCTGCCTTGGTGGCAGAGTCCTTGCAGCAGGACGTACCTTCTACTCTGTGTTCACACTGCTGGTGCTCCTTGACATGCTCCTGTCACTTGTGTCTGGCCACAAATATCTGGTGCCATGTTATCCCTGCAGGTGTTTGTGAGGATGTTGTGAGCTCTGAGGATTGCCATTTTAATAACTTTCAATTGACCATGATTCCCATAGAGGATGTTTTGAAGCATATGAGTAATGCCTCGTGGACTGCACCTGGAAGGGATCCTATGGAAAAAGTCTTTTTCCATTTTGAATGTTTTGGGCCCAGGGCAGCATGTTTGACTGTATTTGTGCGAGTGTCACATAGCAACCAAGAGGAAAGCACATCTCTTCAAACGAGGGGTCTGAAGTCACCATGGCTGGCCAGCATCCAGGGGCCTGATGCAAGCTCAGCTCTTGAAACTGTCCAAGTGTTGAAGTCAGCAGCATCTGTCTGCATAGTCATTTATTATTAACTAATTAACTGCTGCTCTCTTTGTTACTGACTCCAGACAAAGTTCATGTGGCACCACCTGATGGGGATACTCTTAAACCTTCTGAAGAATGTGCAAGTGAAGTTTCAGGAGGTTTGGTGATAGAGTTTGAGAGTCTTTCTCACCTGCCAGCCCCAGCCACTCTAATTTCAGTAGAGACCAGGACTTGTTCTTGAAGCATTGCAGTGTTGTGACAAGAACAGCATGGTGTGGTACCTCATCTGCTCCCCACATGCTCCTTAGTTTCAGAGGCTCTGGCACAGCACTGCTCCCCCATTCCCTGCCTGGCACTTGCAGACACCCCCTACCCATGGATCTGTCAGAGAGGGGGAGGTTTCCAGCCATCTCTTGCTGACTGTGGAGGTGCCGGAGCTCACAGGCAGCAGCATAGGAGCTGGGACATGAAGGCAGCTGGGCCAAGCAGCCCTTGCAATTTTGTGAATACTCTCACAATCCTGGTAGTAATAAGTCACTGAGCATCTGTTGACTTTCACTTTAAGCTGGTGAAAGGTTTTTTGGTTTAGAATAAATACATATCCAGTAAAACTTTCCAAGAGCTTCAGCAGAAGCACACACAGAGTAACAGGCTCAGTGGGTAATAAAAGCTTCGGGCTGGGTTACTGAGCCGGTGGAGACATCCAAGCTTCTGGTGAGGGAGGAGGGAGGGCTGCACCAATCTGCGTATTTAAACCCTTGGGCAAGGAGAACAGACAGTTAACGCTGTTGTGACCCCACACTGAACTGGCGGCAAAGCACGAAGTCCTGACAGTCCACGCTGCTGTCACCTGCTTCTCCAGAGCGCAGCAGCAGTCAGAGCTGGCTGCAGTGTCAGGGGTTGTGCTTGAGGTGGCTCTGCCTGTGCACGCACTGGTGAGCAGGGTGCTCGGCAGGCCCCTGCTGCCATTGTTAGGCTCTAGTTTGGAAACAAACTGAAGGGCGGGTTTGGGTGTTGGTCACCCAGGTCAGATGACTTATTTTTCTGCTGGAGCTAGAAATTGGATTACAGCAATGTCCATGCCAGGTATACCTGTAAAATTTGTCTAGTGGAGAGCACACAGTTTGCTGCTGCCTGGCAGCAGGATCTGTAGGAACATCTCACTGATGGCATTCAAAGCTCTGCACATGAATGAAGTTGGCAGCTGGCCTGGGAGAGAAAGTGAGGTTCAGGCCAGCCATGGCTGTCAGGACCTGCTGGCAGTACCATGGATTGTGGCAGGCAGGAGAGGGCAGGTGAGTTCATCCCATCATGGCACAGCTCCAGCTGGCCTGGTCCTGCCCAGCTGTGGGGTCCCAGGCTCAACATCATCTGTCTCGGCACATGCTGGGTACTCATAACCAATTCCACCATTTAGACCTCCCTACCAACGTCACAGTGGAGGAAAGGCAAGAAGTCCTTGGTACTGCCAGCATCTGCAGTGTTTACATGGCACACAGGATTCCTGGAGCCAGATGTGTGGTGTATTTTATTATTTTTTAATGTTTCCAATTCTTGTGCCTGTGAAAGAAAGTTTGGGGTGATGCAGGGGCACTCTGGCAACCCAAGACAGCTCGTTCTGTTACAGACCTTGGTCATTGTACTTGCTATTGTTGCATGGGAAGTCTCAGCTGGTGCAGAGCCCTGGTTGTGGCCGCTCTCCTGGGCCCTCCCTGCGGGCTGGATGCAGACACACACTGGATGGCGTTGGTGCCAGTGGCACGGGCCAGTGTCAGTGCCCAGTGCTAGTGCTGGTGTAAGTGCCCGGTTCCCAGTGTCGGTGTCGGTGCTCGATGACGATGCTCGGTGCCCGGTGCTCGGTGCCCGGTGCCCGCTGTCGGTGCGCGGTGCCGGCACCTGCCGTGCGGGGCGGGGCGCGCCCTGCCCGGGGCCGAGCGCCCGCTGGCGGCTGCGGGCGGCGCGGTGGGCGGGGCGGGCAGGC
>JAOXXN010000466.1:316981-328735 GCA_026770055.1 Myrmophylax atrothorax | reverse complement strand
GGAGGGGGGGGGGGGGTGTCCAGGGGTATCCATTTATACAGGCACTGCTCTCTTGTTCATCATCAGCTCGGGAAGGAGTGAGGTGTATGTTTGTGGCAAACAGTTCTCAACCTTGCACAAGTTGCTCAGCAGAGACAGAAGCCTTTGTTCTGAGTCTCACAGAGAGGACTCAAGCAACAAAAATGTCTGTATGGCTATAGCAGCCTTTGGGACCAGACTGGGGGCATTTGTCCTGTATAGTTGACTACATGGGTGTGAGAGGCCTGAAAAGAATGAAATGATGAGTTTTAGTTTCTCTGAGAATTCACTGTACACATCTGAGTGCTGACAGATTCCAGCTTCTTCTGCTTTATATCTGCTTAGGGTCTAAAGTGTATTTCAGAGTCAGATGGACAAAGCCATTGGTGGAAGGAGTGGGAGGGAAGGAGAGGGGGAATTCCCTGGTTACAAGTCATTGTCAGAACACTAATTAGATTATTTCTACTTTTAGCTTGCAGGGTATTTTTCTGTTTGGTCCATTAATCTGAGTTGAGTCTAATTTTAGATAGGTTTCCTTGAGATAACTCCCTGCTGAGAGGTGCTTTAATTTTCCACAACATGTGAAAGAAGAAAACAACAGGAATTTGGTATAATAGCAAAGCCAAGCAGTGAAGCACAGGGACAGATTTATACTTCAGGGTCTGCTGAAATAAAATGAGTTGGCTCAAATTAAAAGTGTAAGAAATTGACTGTTAGGGCTGGTAACAACATGTATGGCCTACTGTAATACAGTGCTTATTCTCTTTGAAGTACAAGAGTGTAAAGCATTTTCCTGTACAGGGAAGAGTCTTGGTGTCAAATACAGTGGCTCGGAGTCCCTCTGCATGTAAGCTGCCATTTATTTTTATGACTCTAACCTGTTGCCACTAGTTGGCAAGCTGAGGTGCAATTATGGGATGCTGTGGTTGTGCCAGCATTTGAGAACTGTCCTGTTGCCATAAGACAGCACTGCAGATCTTGTCCAGTAAAACATTGTTGAGTGTATGATTTGAAATGCCATTAAAGCATAAGGCAACTGAGAACCGTGCAAGGCTCTAGATAGCATCTCTTCAGCCAAATCCAGATCTCATTGCATTTGAAAGTCAACAGTGTCCTTCCAGAACACACTCTACCTGGGAAAATGTTTAGGTGGAGCACAAATGACCCTGCTACCCCATAAAGCCCACACGTGGTTGGCAAAGCACTGGGAGAGTGGTCAGTGGCTCTGTGGGTCTAGTCTGGCCTGGAGGGGCCTCAGTGAGGGTTAAAGACAAATTCTTCTATCAGGTGATGATGGTGACTTGGTAGGACAGGATGGTGCTGTTCCACATTGTAACCTGCTGTGAGGGATATTGAGTTACAGCTGTTTGCTCCTGTCTACATGCTAAACACTATCAGCTACTGCAGTCCATAAGTGTGCTGATAAAATTGTGTTCTTGCTTAAATTTCTATTTAAAGAGTCTTTAAGCAGAAGAGAAGAACCTCTTTTCTCTGTACAGCAAATAACCCAGCAGAAGTACGAGAGGCGTAGGGGTGTGGGGTTGTGTGTGTGTCTGGGTGCACTGCTCTGCTTCTCCTGCCCCCAGACAGTTCAGCTGGCACAGCCCCAGGCACTCCCCCAGGGGCTGGATTGTTGGTGTCTTTTTAAGGCTTCTGTTTTGAACTTCCTCATTCCAAAGCTTGGAGCCAAACTGTAGGAAAAACACTTGGAGAACTCGAGTTGAGCTCAGGCTGAGCACAGACTGATGTAATAGTCCAAAGATATCCCTCGTGATGGAAATCCACCTTCCAGTAGGAGCAGGACAGTGGGGCAGGACGGGTGGCAGCAGGCTGGGGTGAGCAGCAGCCAAGGACAGCCAGCTCCGAGTGCCAGCAGCCTGCCAGGGCACAGCCCGCTGTACCCAGCCATGGGGATGGCAGCAATGTCTGGTTAAACCTTCTGCAGCCATGGTACAGCCTGGAGCAGGGAGTGCTCCAAAAGGGCCAACCCTTCCGCTGCCTGGCGTCTGCCTGTGAGCTGTGCTGGCTGGCTGGGCAGTAGTCCCTGCGTTCCTGGAGCTGTCAGGAAAGCTGGAACCAGGCAGTGGAAAAAACAGCAGATGCAGCTCTGCTGGCCCCCAAGCAGGGTCCAGGCAGTGCTCCTGTGCAAGGCATTGTGTTGCTGTAGCCTGAGATTTGGGCCAGGCCCTGGGAAGACTGAAGCTTCCTCCCTCAGGTCTCCCTGATTAACCTGGCCTTGGGATAAAAGCAAGGGCACACGGTGTCAGCAGCAGTCCATGGTGTGCTGAGAGGAACAGGGGCTCCTCCCTGCCCACCCAGTGCTCCTCTCAGCTGTGTGCCATCCTCTCTTCCAGCTGGAAGCAGAAGCTGTCTTCCGGGCCATCACTATTGCCAGCCAGACCAACTGTCCTCTCTATGTGACTAAAGTGATGAGCAAAAGTGCTGCTGACCTCATCTCACAAGCCAGAAAAAAAGGTGAGTGGCAGCTGATGCTGCACCCAGCCCTGCTGCTGCCACCAGGGTCTGTGATTATGTGCCCCCTGTGTCCTCATGGTTGTTTTGCCAAGACCATCACTGTGCTTCCAGTGGCATCCAGTGCTTCCCCTTCTGCTGGGGAGCAGTTTTAGCTCAGGGGTTTGCCTGACTTGTGAAGGGCAGGGGGACACTGCACCAGGCCACATAGAGCCACCTCCTGTTGTCACATCAGGTAACATCATGTGGGGCACAGGTAGGAGCAATGCTTTAAACGCTGTAGTTTGTCTGTGGCTGTGAAGGGCTCGGCTGAAGATATTTATTCAATGCACGTGCTGGTGGCTTGAGCTGCTGTGCACAGTTCTGGCCTCTCTTTGAAGTGCTGGCCCATTGGAGGTGCCTGGGTGCCTTTCCAGGTGGCTGGGGGCTCCATTTGTCATGGGTGGGGGAGCACAGGGATGCCCCACAGGCATGTGAGCATGTCAATGTGTTCAGTGGGTTCTGTGCCCCCATAGTGTGGGACAGCCCAGCATGGATCTGGGTGTTCTCTGGGCATGGCAGTCTGTTGGTAGTGCTGTGGAGCAGAGAATGCTCCACTGAAACAGTCCCCTTTCTGTGCCCTTTTCCAGGCATTGTGGTGTTCGGTGAGCCCATCACAGCCAGTCTGGGGACTGATGGAACACACTACTGGAGCAAGAACTGGGCCAAGGCTGCAGCATTTGTGGTCTCGCCACCCCTGAGCCCAGACCCAACAACTCCTGACTACATCAACTCCCTCTTGGCCAGGTGAGTGATAGCTCTGCTGGGGATGCTGCTAGGGGAGAGTGAACCCTGAGTAAGGAAGGAAGAGGTTAGTCCAATATGACCCACTTCACTGTAGGTATTTAATGAGTTGACTGGTGAAATGACTCTGACTCCAAGCTGTGGTAATTTATCCCTGAGAGTGGAGTGAGGGAGGACAGGGGAGGCCCCACAGGCTTAACGTCAGTAATGAGAAAAGACAAGTAGTCATGGACCATTTTAAATGCCCTGAATTCAGAAGGCAAAGAAATGAGGACCAGCTAAAACAGAGTTGTCAATGGAAGCATTCACCTATCTGGAGAAGTGGGGAATGGCTGCCTGGGTTGGGATGCTGCAGGAGAATGTGGAAAGGTTGCAAGTGTCACAGGCTAGTGGGGGCCTCGGTCAAATACAAAGTATATGTGTTCACATGCCTGTACAGGTGAGCAGTAGCAGAACCTGCAAAGTGCAGGAGTCCTTTAGAAGCAGCTCCTGCACAGCTGGCTGGGATGGTAGGTTGTTTTTTCACCCTGAAGGCAAGGGAGTGGGGAAGGGATTTGTTGAAAACAAAGACAAGCAATAAAACCACTTCAGCAATTTGCTGTGACCTTTCACAGTTTCCATCCTCTCACTGGCAAGGCCTGCACAGCAGCTGTGGGCACAGAGCACATTCCTGGCCCTGTCCATGTGCCGTGTGTCCATCCACACCTCTCTCACCCTGCATTTATGTGTCCAGCTGTGCATGGGGTGCCTGGTCTGTGTTAGCCAGGGAATGGCTGACACTGAGGGGGTTGTAAATGGAAGTGACCTTTGAGATAACGCTGGAAACATCTCTGCTGAGATGGGCAAGGGATGAACAGTCAGTTAGAGGTGTCTCTGCAGTGAGGCATGTTAGGATAAACCTGAGTAGTGCCAGTGTGGAGATGCCTGGGTGTAAGAGAGGTGCCAGCATATTTGGGGTCTGAATATGCAGCTCGCCATGGATTTTGCTGTGGTCAAGGACCAAGAGATGCCTCTGCTCAGTCTGGATGTATCACAGAGGTGCAGGTCATAGCAACTGACAGGGAAAAGTGAGCCCAACTCCTGAACTGGCTTTCTTATCCTCCCCCTTCCACGTCCAGTTTACCCCAGACGTCAGAGGAGAGATGAGCACTTCTCAGTCCCTGCAGCCAACAAGTGTCTGTCCTGACACCTTTGCCATATTGTTTTCTGTGAGGCTGCAATGGGAGGAGAGGCTGTGAGGCTCCAGCTGGGCTGAATGGCTTGTTTTCCTCTACCAGGACAAATCTGGTGGAGATTAGGAAGCATGTTGTGTCATGAGCCCGGGCCTCTGGCTGTGCAGTCAATCAGACATATGGCAGAAATTATCAGAGGAAGGTGGAGATTACCAGTGGATTAGGGCTGATTCACAGCCTCGAGCAGAGTCACTGTGTCTGCACTGTCCAGGTGCCTGAGGCCCCTCACCTCACTCAGCAGTGCCAGGAGCTGGCCTGCCTTGGTCTGCGTCCTTTTGCCTAGCAGCGATGGCTTTCCGACTGCTGCCTGTCCACGTCTCTGGCAGCAGCTGGGTGACTTCCAGGGAGCCACAGACAGCTCCTTGCCCTGCCTTGGCTGTTGGCAGCTCACTGGCTCTGCCTGTTCCAGGGGAACCGGATGTGTCAGAATACCTCATCTGTCCAGTTGGGCAGAGGGCTCTGGACAATGGTGTGGGGTGCAGAGCACCTCTGTGAAGTGTTTCTGGGCATCCTGGAGAGGGCTGCTTCTGGGCAGTCCCAGTTCCCTCCATCCCACTGCAGCAGGCTTTTGTGAGGCAGGATAGGGCTGTGCTTGCCCTTAGAGTGGCACAGGAGCTGGCAGTGCACGACTCAAGGGCTGATGGTGGGGAACAGTCCTGGAGCAGAGAGGCCTCTTCCTTTCTGTGTGGCGGAAGGACTTGCCCAGGCAGACCTGACAAACTGCTGAAAATGGGGTTTCTGACTTGCACTGGGATATTTTTTCCTTTGTGCTCGTGCAAATGATGGAGTTGGGTTATGAAACATCATCTGGCTTGACATGAAGGCCACCCTGTTCCCTGGAAGCTGAGCTGTTGACTCCCCTTGTGTGCAGGATGCTGTCCATATTCAGGCAGGCAGCACAATGTGACATAGGTCTCTTGTCCCAGGGGACATGGCTGCCCCAGGGGCTGGGTCAGGTGGAAGTCTTCAGGCTGAGGGGCCATGGAAATGAGAGTACAGAGGAAAATAGAACTGACCGAGGAACTGCCCGTAGCCAGAGGAAATCCATATCCCTCATGTCTCTGCTGGTGTCTGACTGCAAAATGACTGACAATGCGTTGTTCCACCACCCCTCAGTGGTGACCTGCAGGTTTCGGGAAGTGCTCACTGTACCTTCAGCACTGCACAGAAAGCCATTGGAAAAGACAACTTCACAGCCATCCCAGAAGGGACCAACGGCATAGAGGAACGAATGTCAGTCATCTGGGACAAGGCAGTGGTGAGAGTCCTGCCAAGGACAGGGCAGAGTGGGTGGGGTTGGTTGCCACCTCACACACCTGTGCTCCTGCCCCACAGAGCTGGGCACCCAGCTGCTTGTCCCCTCTCTGGCTTTGGGAGTCAGACCAAGCCAGAGCAGGAGAGGCAGCTGTCACAAGGTCAGGGTGAACTGTCAGGAGGTGTGATAGTGCCCCCAGTTCTTGATCTTGTCTGGCACTGTCTTGGGTAGTCCCAACACAGTAGTAAGATCAGCCTTGACAGGTTGGGCCCAGCCAGCCGGCACCTTGTGGAAGTGAGTGTGGTGCTTCCTGGGGCTCTTACTCTCCCTTTCCCCAAAGAGAGGACTTAGTTCTCTTTGTGTCTGAGCAGGCCACAGGAAAGATGGATGAAAACCAGTTTGTGGCTGTGACAAGCACTAATGCTGCAAAAATCTTCAACCTGTACCCACGGAAAGGGAGAATAGCAGTGGGCTCGGACAGCGATCTGGTTATATGGGATCCTGATGCAGTGAAGATCATCACAGCAAAAACCCACCAATCTGTAAGTCCTTTGCTGATCTGTATGCATGATAGAGGGTGGGGTGCAAGTAGCCCTGTAGGAAGGCTGCCTCGCTGCTGGGAGCTTGGTGCTGCCCTGTTTGACTTGGAGGAGGGGGGACTGAGCCCAGACTCTGGGCAGTGCCAGCTGTGACTGCCCATAGGATGTCACTGAGACTAAGGCTCTGCACATGGGGCTTTTCTCACCCTGCTTGGGTGTTCTTCTCCTGACCCTGGCCCATATGAGTGTAAGAACTCAGGTTTCCCCTCATCTGGATTCCTGTTCAGGCCTCTGAGGCAGGCAAGGCTGTTACAGGTGTCCTCTGATGGTGCACTGGTGACTCCAGCAGCGAGGTGTGGGCACTTACCCACCCTGAGCATGCAGGCAGTGCTTATATTCCTCCTGACCATTATTCCTGGGTTGCTGCAGGCAGCTGAATACAACATCTTTGAGGGAATGGAGCTCCGTGGGGCCCCGCTGGTTGTCATATGCCAGGGGAAGATCATGCTGGAGGATGGCAACCTGCATGTGACCCAGGGGACTGGACGCTTCCTGCCCAGCAGCCCTTTCCCTGACTATGTCTACAAGCGCATCAAAGCCAGGAGGAAGGTGAGGAAATGGGAATGCTGGCAGACAGAGTTGGGTGTTCACCCAAATTGCCTTTTTCCTTAACTGGTTTTCCTCTGCTGTTCTTGCTGGACCCTGTAAGCACTGCTGCAGACTGGTCTATTTTGTACAGTTGGATAGCTGAGACTTGGGTAGGGAGCTTTGCCTTTCAGGTTGGTGGTATGCCAAGCTGGAGGCAGATGCTCCTTGAGGTCAGCAGCAGTGATGCCTGTCCTCATCCTCTCCTGCCACACCAGGCGTCTGGAGGGAAATGATGAGTTAGAAATGAAGAGATAGGCCAAAATCACCTTGTCCTCCCCTATTTGTGCAGCATGAACCCCATCTGGATGATTGCCTGTTGCACCAGCTCTGCACACCTTGCAGGGCAGGTGAAGGGCGGGCAGTAGGGCTGTGCCAGGCCTGATGTGCAGGACTGATGGGGCACGAGGCCCACAGTGCGAGTTTCTTCTGCAGAGGGACTGGGGAGCCAGCAATGGCTGGAGCATGAATCTGCTTGGGCTCAGAGAAGTGTCATTGTCCTCTTCTCTCTGGTGACAGATGGCAGAGATGCACGCCGTGCCCCGGGGCATGTATGATGGACCTGTGTTTGACCTCACCACCACCCCCAAGGGGGGCACCCCTGCAGGGTCAACCCGGGGGTCCCCCACGCGGCAGACACCCCCTGTCAGGAACCTCCATCAGTCTGGATTCAGCCTGTCAGGTGAGCACATGTGGCAGCTGGGCTGGGAGAGGGCAGAGCCACTGGCCATGAGTTCAAGCTCCTGGCCTGGGGCAAGGTGAGCACAAGAGTGGATCATGGCTGGACACAGCTTAAGGGACATGGCTGGAGCTGGACCTTACAGTAGAAGGCAAGACTGCCTTTGGAGGCCAGCACAGCATCCAACACTGCTCTTGCTGTGTGGGTCTGTTCATGCAGCATCTGCAGGGACGTTCAAGCCACTGCTGCTCTTGGGGTCACTGCTGGGGTTGGAGAAGGAACAGGTTGCTGTAGACAGCCTCAGGAGGCCCTTGGCTGCCTGACTGCTCAGTCCTGTGAAGAAAATGCTCTTAACTCTGCTTTCCCCCTTCCTTTGTGCTTTCTTGTCCTGTGCCAGGTACCCAGGTTGATGAAGGTGTGCGCTCAGCAAGCAAGCGCATCGTCGCGCCCCCGGGAGGCCGCTCCAACATCACCTCCCTGAGCTAAATGTCCCGGCTGAGGAGGAAACAAAATCCCTGTTCAAGCGAAGGAAGAAAAATGGTACATTGGTGTTTTAAGAAGGAAAAGAAACAAACCTGTTCAGAAGAATCAATAAGCCTCAAGCCTTATGTTTCACAAATGTTACTTGCTACCTAGCTTTAAAGATGTTGCTTCATTTTGTTTTTGCATAGCCTTAAGGTTCTGTTGTTGTTCCTGTTGTGGGTTCAGTCGGGTTGTGTTTTGCTCTTCCTCTCTGTATGCATGCAGCTCGGACAGGTCGCTCGGTTCAGTGTGTTATTGGTGTTGAACGCGTGTGGGATGCCGTGGTGTGGGGCAGTGGGAACGGCCCATGGGGTGACCCGGCCAGGGGGCAGGGTCTGGCCAGAGGCAGGATGTGGGATGGTAGGGCAGGTGCACTGAGCTGGTAGGGGCAGGTGGGTCTGTCGTGTTCATGTCCTTCGTCTCCACCCAACGCTCTGGCGTTTCACCACAAGGCCTATGGGGGAGCCCAAGTCATCTCTGTAACGGCTGTCACAGCACCTCGTGTAAGGAGTTTTACTACTTTGTACACTTTATTAAAAAAAAAAGTTGTTCCTTCCAAAAACTCGTGTTGCTGACTGGCTCTTTTCTTCCTCAGGCAGCGGCTGAGCCCATGAGGAGCTGGGCTAGGAGGACAGGAGGGGCTCAGGGCAGTGTTGGGGCTGCAGAGAGGGGCTGAGAAGCTGCACCAACCCTGACACCTGTAGCAGCGAGAGAGCAGTGCTCGCTGCTACAGGTGTCAGGGTTGGTGTAGCTTCTCAAGCAAAGGTAAAGGTATTGAATGTAAACCAACACATTGCCAAGTGATTGTAAAAATCCTGTTCAGTTTGTCCATGCAGTCTCTGGCTGAGCCTGGCCTGGACACTGGAGCTGTGACTGCCTGGCCAGAGCTGTGCCCGTTGTGTGGTGACAAGGACCGGCTCCATGTGGCAGTGCCTGGGCTCAGCACTGGGGCCATCCCGGCTGCACAGGCTTGGAGGCTGTTTTCTGTGGGCACCTGTGAGTTAAATGCTCCCTTTCCCATCAGGCAGTGTCTGTCTGAGAGACACTGCCCTCTAAAGCTTGCAAAGCATGCAGAAAAGTGATTGTTTTTTAAAGATTACAAAAATTAGGAGTCAGTTGAGCTTGTGCTAAACAAATACACTTTCCTTTTTTTTTTCCTTCTTTAGTATTTACTATCTGACCTTGACATACTTATTTTTACATGCCTGCAGCTTGGGCAGAACAAGCTGTCCGTGCAGCAGTCCTTAAGGGGCCAGGCCAGAATAGTTGTGCCAGGAGTGGGGAAGGCTGTTTATGCTTAAAAGCTTTTTTAAGTTCTGCTATCAAGTAATTAAAGATTTCTCCCTGTTGCCTGGTAGTGATTGAGACTGTGCCTCTGTTTACAGAGGAAGAGGGGAAAGGCGAGATGGTTGTAGAAATCTTTGGGGAATTTTTAAAGATGCGATCTTCTACTATTTAAGTACTTCAGTCGCTTTGGGTTTTTTTGACCAGCCAGTACAGAGGCATTTCTGCATCACTGGATTTTTCTGCAGGAAGAGCAAGGCTTGTCTCCTTGCATGGAGCTCCAGATAAACACACTTAGGGTGTGTGAACCCCTACCTGCACCAGAGCAACAATAGCAATGTGCTGTGCAGGGGACAGCGACAGCTGTCAGCACAGCCTTGTGCCAGACCCCATGTAGGACTGGGCAGAGAGCAGAGGACCAATGGAAAACGCTGGAGGGGCTCTGGATAGCCTCCCCAGGAATGGCAAGTCAAAAGGCAGAGAGATACGGAGCCCCCAGCCCACTCAGACATCCTATTGCTAGATAACTGGGATGACTGGGGAAAAGGAGAGCAAGAACACAGTGACACTAGTTAGTGCACTGTGACTAAGCAGGACATGGTGACTTACCCTCTTTGAGGGCTCCAATACCCACTTACTGCTGAACTAACTCCATTCCAGCTTCACAGCTCCCTGGGCAGAACAGGGTTGCCTTTCCTGGTGGTTGTTTCCACACGTACAGCAATGCTGCTGCCCAGGAGCAGTGTGGGGCGGGAGGTGGTGGGGCTGCACCACATCAACCTGTGCCTGCAGGGCACTGCTGACGGCACAGAGCAAACTGGGGCACTGGCTCAGAGCCAGCCTTTGCCCAAAACTGTCTTCCCCTCACTGCAGCACCCTGGGGTGATGGCAGCTAGCTGGGGGATACCCACCCTCCAGCACTGCAAGAAGAGCCAGAACATGGAAGCTGAGGTACAAACTATGGCTGAGCTGCTCGGTGCCATGACACCAGCTTATGTGCCACTGCAGAGGCAGAACGGGCAGACGGATGTTTGCCTTTGGGTAAATGGAGGCCAAGAGTTCATCATGCATTCACTATATTGCTGAGAAGAGGAAAAACGTCAATAAGGAAGGGAAACCTCAGGCCTGCCAAAGCATTTAAATAATAACATGGTTCCTGGCATTACCACAGCAGAAATACTTTAGCCAATCTCAGTCTTGGCCAAGACCACACCAGCAAACAGTTCCTGCAAACAGTCCCTGCTTAAATCAAGCGTGATTTCAAGGGTAGACAGATTAAAATTACACATTCAAATTTTCTTCTGATGGCAGCAATTTAACATGATGGTGAATGGGTTTTTCAGGCGTTTTTCATGCTCGAAAAGCATTTGGGTTCACCAAGACCAAGTTGTTACCTCTTGGGGTCTACATCTGTCAGCACACTCAGGCCATGACAGCCCTGCTGGGCATGTGGAGAGAGGGGAAAATGGGCAGGAAACCTTTGCTGCCTCCTCCCAGCTGAGGAAGGAGCTCTTTGCCTGCTTCTAGCCCCCCATGCCCACTCTCATGGGATGTTTGCTGGAGCTGTCTGTAAGCAAAGGCCACTTTTGTCACTATGCTCTGGTGGAGACTCTGCAGTTGGGAGCTGCCTCTTCCACCCGGAGCAGCCCATTCACACGGGAGTCCTGACCTCTGCAGAGCCCTCACCCATGGCCTTGCTGTGGGTCCAGCACTGTGGCTGATGGGGTGGTGGCACCTCTGAGCACAGGTGGCACCAAGGGCTGTGGCACCAGTCAGCCAAGCCAGAAGGGTGGATACTGTCTCATCCATTGTCACAAGGTCACACTCCTGCCACCAGGAAAGGCAACATAATAGGATCTGAGTCTGACTGGGGCAAGGCAGCACGCCCAGCCTCTCCCTCCACACCCAGGACCCTCTGGCTGTGGAGTGGCTTGCCTTGGTGCCCTGGTCTATTGGCAGTGTCCCAGCAGCAGAGGATGCGTCCATGGTCCAACAGGGTGACTGTGTGTGGGTGGGTGAGCCCCAGGCCCACAGGGAGGTCTCCTGCCGTAGCTTTGCAGCTTTCAGAGGTTGTTGTTCTGGTTGTCCTCCCTGTACATGCCTCCGCTTTTTGTCGGTGGTGCAGTCTCCTGGATGCTGTCATGGTGGTGTCTCACCCTTGGGGACAGAATAGGACAACAGAACTGTGAGGGAGAGCCCAGGCAGAGCCAAGACCCTGCACTGGGACAGCTGCCCGGGAGCACCCCATTCCCTGGCACAAGCTGCCACTCACCCCACAGGGGCTGCAGAGTGCCCTGAGCCCCCTCAGAACTGGGTCCTCCCCAG
>JAOXXN010000466.1:277785-310330 GCA_026770055.1 Myrmophylax atrothorax | reverse complement strand
AGTGGGGGGGGGGGCACCGACTGAAATATTCTTTCTTAGCCAATAAATTTCCCTTTTGAGAGTAAGGAAAGAAATACTTCAGGATTTTTGTGCAAGCTGGGAGCAAGATTTGCTCTAAAACCAACAAAACGAGGAGCAATGCTTTCTTATAACCACCTACTTAGTCTAAACACAGAGTAATGCTAGTTTTTAAAGCAACCATTTTATATAAAAATTCAAAGTATTGCTAGTGATGCAGCAGCATAAAGCTTGTACTGATGTACTGAGGGACCAAATACAAACCTTTTGTGCTTCACTTCCCTTCTCAAGCATAGCAGGAGCATTTCATCATTGCTACACAGCATGACTGCTGCTTGTGAAATGCTCGGGGATCTCAGGAGCACAACCATCCTAGTTTATAATCAAACCCATGGTGCACAGTGTGGCATCATGGCACTAAAATCCATGTTTGCTGTGTGCTTGTGTCTGTCTGCGTTTAGGATTGGTAGAGAGACACAGGGCACATTCCCCAGCCACACTGAGGCATTTCCTGTCCCTGCCCTGCAGCCCCTCTCTGGGGTGCTCCTTATTTCAAACCAACATGTGCATCTGGGTACAGACAAGGCATAAAGGAGTCCAGACTCTCACCAAAAAGGACTTCACCTGTGTCCCACCATGGCGGTCAACCCATACCATGAAACAACGATTCACAAATGTGTAACTGCCATCAGTTCTTACCCATGTAGGGCTTTGTGCCAGCAATGGTGGTGACACGGATCTCCTTTGTCAGCATCGTGGCAATGTTGAAATCGGTGATGTGCACGTGTCCTGAAAGACAGAGGTTAACGTGTAACAGGACTGGCTTTAACTGCACGTCGGAAACAGCTCCAAATCAGAAACATAAAGTAAAATACTCCATGGAAAGGAGACTCCAGGAAAAAAATATTCATGTGAGAGAACTGATAGAAAATCTATCAGCTTGCAGGCTGCTTACAGATGTCTCCTGCTACTCCAAATATCCCCTTATTTTCCCTTCAGGGAGCAAAAAAATAGGAGTTCTCCAAGAAGTAATTTAGTGATGATTGTTTTGAGTCTTCCTAAATTTAAGGGGAAGAGAACTGAACTTTTCTCACAGAAAAAAATTCCACTTTTAAAAAATAAAGATAAAAAAAATCCTTGATGTTTGCCTTTCTGGTTGCTTGCCATTTGGTGTTCCAGATACTAAGCACTCCCTCCATTTTCTTCTTTATAGGATGCCTCTAGTATGGAACCAAACACCTTTGGCAGCCAGCAAAAGAGCCTTGTACAGAAATTCAAACATCATGAACCCCCCCTGGGGCAGGAACAGGCTCTGCTGCCCACGGATATAACATGAACAGCTGCTGCTTGTGAACTGTAAAGGAAATAAAAGAGGTGGATGGGATCCACAGGGATGGGAAAGGCAATGCTCCCACCTAGCTCCCTGTGCTTTTACTTACCTCTTTTTTCCTATTTTTAGGCAATCAATTTATTATTTCCCATTCACTGAACTGCTGTTGGTGAGTAGAGCAGCCCCATCAGGAGATACAGGTGATAATCAGACCTGGCTGGTTGCACCAAGAGAATCTCTCTGAAACTTGTGGGTTAGTTCAGCCCAATTCCCCCGATCAAACTTAGACAACTCTGCTTCCCCACCTCCTTCATCTCCTCCTCAGGCACTGAGCCTGCTCACCCCTGACAAAGGTGAGCTCATTATCAACACATCAGCTGTTCTGTTTGCTGTGTTTTGCAGCCTCATTGCCCCCTCGGCAGTAACAGAGGGGAGCTGGATTGCTGCTGTTTCCTCTAACCACAGAGATTGAAGTAAAGTGGCTTTTGCTGATAAGAGATGCTGTGACAACACCCTCCTCAGTCATTAGCTTCAAACAGCTAGAAATTCACTGCTGCTCTAGCTCATGAATAAAAGCAGAATAAAATCACCTTTTTTATAGGTCTAAGAGTTGATGTTTTGGCAAGGAACTTCTGTTGTCTGGATACTGTAAGCATTTAAGTAAATATTTACAACTGTGCCTATATACCTGCTCTGTGAGGGCAGTGATACAAGTTGCAGTGATACCTGCTGCAAATGCCTGATCTAGCTGGGAATATGTGGAGAGCAAAAGTAGAACTTGTGAAACCTCTGCATCACGCCCATGTCCCTCTGGTGAGCCGTGGCACTGCTGGGAGAGCAAGAACCAGGCAGCAGCACTACACTCACACACAGTCCCCAACAGACCTATGGACCACATGTCCCTCTGCTGCTCAAACCATCCACCGGCACCCACTCCCCACATCTGCCCACTGAAGAGCAGCATCACATCCCTGGGGAGCACTTGGGACAAAGAATGACATCCAGCTGCCCTGTCTGGATACGTCCTCTGCGCACTTGCACTGATTTTCCTTTCAGCTCTAGCTCTCATTTCGCATTGTGGGGAGCTGTTTCCATAAATATGAATCATAAAGGCTTATTAAGATATTGATATTCCAAGCACAAACATGCCTTTCTCTGGATTCATCTTTTAAATTATTCACTTCAAATAAATCGGAAGTTTTATAAACCAGCCCACTTGAGAGATGATCAAACCAAGCCACTGAGGCTGAGGAAAGGGCTCGGGGCAGTATGATGAGGCTGAACAGTGATGGCAGCACTACAGACCACAGTGGGAGCTACTGTTGCCCACGAGGGATGCACTGGGAGTTACTGCTGGGCTGTAGGGTCAAACCTTAAGGCTTGTATTTGGCTGATTGATCAGCCTCTCTAATTGCAGGCAGTTTCGAACCAGCACAGCCAGAGCTGAGCTCAAGAGCCACGTGGCTTCTTCCCCAAGCCCAGCCTGCCTGAAACTGGCACTGCCACATCAATCCTTGGGTTTGCCTTGAGGCAAACAATTCTATTATTGTATTCAGCACTTCATAATTCCTTCACCTTTCTAGAGCATCTTTTGTGCAAAAAAATATAAGGCTTTTGCAAATTCAACTAAGAAAACATTTTCAAGAATGTGAAATGAGAGACCCCAGGAGCTGTGGAGCGTGGAGGCTCTTGGACAGGCCATGCTCTAACTTTCTCACCTGCAAGTGTGGGAGCAAATGGGCTGTGTATGCCATGGCTGCCTTGGCATAACTCACCCATTGCAGCACTGCTTTTGAGAACTTTCCAGCAGCAGTACAAGAAAGGATACTGAGCACAGCTATTACAGGGTCTTGCAAAAAAACCTCTGCTTTACTAGAGATAAAACTGAGCCTTTCTTCAATTTTATTAGACAAATGACCTGGTCAAAAAAACCCTGATGAATTAGTCACAATTCCCAGAAACTGCCATCTGTTATATTCATTCATTCCCAGGTGAGCTGTGCAGTCACTGAGCCAACTGTCTTTAAAGGAGGAAATCACTTTGTGCTTGAAATGACTGCTGGAGGTGTCATCTGCTGGGGATTTTTTCCCTGGGGGACCTGATCCCAATCTCTGATGTTGAACAATGGCTCCTTCATTGCACAGAAAGCCATTTCCCTGATATTCCACTTAATTTATGACTCACGTGAATTCCTTAGCTGAAATTGGGATGTAAGAAACTAGGGTGACAGAAGCAAAAGTGTGAGGTGTGTGTCAAGTCCATGACAGTCAGTGTCAGGACAACACTTTTCAATGAACATGTGGCACCATGAAAGGCATGAAAAACTGAAACCAGCCCCCTGCACAAAGATCAGGTGATGTGCCCAAGGGCTCCTGTAGCCTCCTTGGGCAGTAATGCCCACAAAAAAGGTTCTGGGGTCTGCAACAGAGCTGGAGCCCTTTCCAAACCTAAATCTGAAACATGAAGGAATCAAAGCTGGAAAGGAGCTTCACAGCTGGAAAGGGAGATGGGACAAAGGGCAGAGTTAGGGGACAAGACTAAAAATGAAGGACTGAAGTCTGACTACTGAAAGTCTTCAGGTACTACTTTATTCTCGGGTGACTTGTCCCAATCAAGAACATCATAAAAAACATTAGCAAATTGCTCCTATATTGTGATCCCAGTTGTGGGATGGTGATGTGAGAAGAGAGAATGGGGAGCTGCAGCTCTGTGCCACAGGGAAAAAGATACTGAAAAACAACCATGATTTACTGAGCTAAATATAGATAAACATGCAGCTACAGTAACAGCTACTCTGGGGACAAGAAAAAATTGTTCATGTGCCCCAAGATTTCTGTATGCCTCGAAGGACACACCTTTCCTGCCATGGATTAAGAAAAGGAATACTACAAGTTACAGAGAGAAGGACACTGGAGTCAAGGGTATGTCCCCAGAAAGAAACTCAGAAACCTCTGCAAAAGACAGGTAAAACATCACAGTGAACCGTGAGCAGGCTCAAAACTCATCCTGAATTGCAGTGTCATTACAGAAGTTTGCCGGTTGCGTCCTTCTGGGCTGAATGCAACTGCAGAGATAAGCAAAGCCTTTTCCCTTGTTTTCTCCCTCTTTGGGGAGTGCTGACCTACATTCCTATGGCCACAGGGATCCCAGCTGCTCTTGGGGGACTGTCTCACCCCAGTCAGAGGCACGCAGAGGTTCTGGGAGAGTGAAAAAGGGTCACTGGAGTGTCTGCCAGCAAGGACTGACCAAAGGCAGCCCAGCATAGGGAGGGTGGCCCAGGCCCCCAGCACTGCTGGCAGAGCAGGTCAGCACATCAGGGAGGACAGTGCTCTCCATCATCTGTGCACAGGGCAACAGCCAGAGAAGGACCAAACGAGACAGGACAGAGGCTCCAGCCCCTGTAGGCAAAGCCACTTTACTGCCAGCTCCTAAATAAATAATCAGCCAGTGCTCTGAAATGAGAGGTCGTATGCAAACAGATCAAGCCTGGGCTCGGTGCTGCCAGGCAACCCTGGTCACACACACGGTCACACAGAGCCAGGTAATGCCTCCCTCGGGAGCTGCAGCATCTCTGCTACAGGCTCAAGTGATAACAGATTCAGATATGCCTCTTCCCTGCACTGACTTTTTCTCTAAAAGCACTTTGCTGTAGCTGCTAATTAAGATTTCTCACAAGTCAGTTACATGGATTTTTCAAAAAATACGAGACGACGAAGTGTTACAAGTTAATAAATATCAGACAACTCTTCTCTGCGAGAGCTTTCCCAGGTAAAAAAGTGTGACTACAGAGTCATGCAAGAATATAGTCAAGGGTTTTACCTGAGAAAGACTATAGAAAAACTGAGAGCAACATGTATAACATACCCAGAAACAAATTTTCTTTGGAGCTCCCTCCCAGTGCCAAATGCTCAAGGGAAAAGAAAATACCTGAATGAAGATTATCTATTGCATCATAATCCATCCTGTTTCTGAGCATACACTACACAAACCCTGCAGTGACAGCAGCATTACCCTTCAAATGATGCACTTTGAGTAAGTTTTAAGCAAGAGCCAAGAAAGTGTTAAAATTGGGTGTGTTGGGGAACTGACCCTGAGCAGCACCAACATGGGGTCCCTGCCAGTGCCTTGTAGGGACATCCTCAGGTGAGTCAGCCAAAGGAGGTGTTGGTTAAACACCGAGGCACCCCCAGAAGCACAGCAGCATCACAGGGTGCTCAGTGTCCTGGAGGTATGAGACACCGCCCCTCAAAAAGGAACAGACAGCAAGTGAAACACGAAAGGATGGGATGATCCCACTCCCAGCCGGGCTGAGGGACAGAGAGCAACACCAAATGAAGGCACCAGCAAGCAGTGAGACTGCAGCTTCTGTCTCCTGTCTCTGACTCTGCTTTTACACATATGCATGACTATAAAGTACCTGGTACTTACCGTGTTCATCCAGTAAAATGTTGTCAGGTTTGATGTCTCTGAGAAAAAAAGGAGAGAAGGAGAGACACCCATTAACCCAGGGAAGTGACAGTAAACATGGATGCAGGCACCTCAGGAAAGCCCAGGCTCTGAGACACACCGGCAGAGACAGCGTGCCCTTGGAGCTTTGGGGCTTCTCAGCTCTGATGTTCCTGTTTGATTTAGGTCTAAGAGTGACTAAACAAACAGCAGCAGTGGATACAGGGCTGCCAGGGCTATGGGGATTTGGGTGAGCAGCACCCAAGTAAGTCCAACCACAGTTAAGTTAGAGCTTCTTTTTATCCTTCTCCTCCTGTTACTTCTAATCTGTTTCAATACTGTGTTGAGAATGGTTCCCCATTTACTCAGTGCAAATCAAATTATTTTAACATCTTTGTTCTAGAAACAAATGAGTTCCCCAAATGAGTTCCTGAGTGAAAAAAACCCCACAAAATAATACCTGTATCAATGCCACAGGGAAACATTCTCATTAAAGGGAGGAAACATACACCCTGATATGCTGATACACCCAATGTGTCCACCTGAGTGACTTTACAAGCCATTACCTGGCTTTAATGAGCTCATTACACAGGTCCCCACTGAGTTCCTGCCCAGCTGATACCATTCAGTGCCCAAGGGAGAAGGTCCCAGCTACAAGGCAGGCAACAGGTGCAGTGACTCTGTGCCAGCTGGTGCTCCTCACAAAGCCCAGGGGATCCAAGGGAAGAAATGAGCAGGTTTAGTATTTTATCTTTGAAAATCCAATCCCTAAAATACAATTTGAGTTCACCAAGCCATGTAGAATCAAGAAAACACAGTATATCTAATTGTCATGTAATAGCTTACAGCTCTCTGGCATCTTGTGACCCAAACTAGTTCCAGTGAATTATAAACACCAATTACCTCACACCAGTGAGCACAGGGACAGGCATCGTTAGCAGAGCATGGGGTTGTGTCAGGTAAGTGTCTGGTTTTCCTCATAAGCACAACCGAACTGTTTCCAACCTTTCTTATTACTATTTTTTACTTTCCAGTGTGGCTGTTTCTGATTTCCCTCAGTCTGGCATGCAGCCTCAGAACTACACCAGCATAGTAAAATCATACTCAGAATGCAAACAATGACAAGGGATAATTCTTGCTACTGTTTATTTGTGTATTTCTTTTTTATGAACTGGTTATATCATTTCCTAACCAAAAAGATATTTCCCATTCTTTTACATCTAGGTAGGAAATAATTCCAGCTTGGGTTTGCTGTCTCTGCACAGCTTGTTCAGCCAAATGAAGCCACTGCTTCCCTGTTTCCTGATGTTCCCAATTACAGCTGTTGCAGTGTAATTGACTCAGCTGAGTTACTTTATCAATCTAATACTGTCCCACTGGGTTACAGTGTTAATTAAACAACTTTCATTACAGTGTTAATTAAATAACTTGCAAACTTTACAGCCTGCCATAAATGTTTTGTTGTACTTGATTCACCTTAAAAGACATGCAGCTGTGTGAAGTGCACACTGCAGCCTCACCTGCAGCTTCTGCCACCCCCATCCATATCGGGGCAGAGATCCAAGCAGGTTTGGCACAAAACAAGCAGATGAAAGAGGAGATGCCTGAGAAGATGGGAACTGTCCCCAGGATCCATCCCCAACCACAGCAGAGCAGAACTGCTCCAGGGTCTTGGAGCTGCATGGGCAGGTGAGGGTGCTTCTGCCCTCACACCTCAGACATGGCAGCGACTCACTGGGGGCAGGAACAGACATTTATCCTCACCAGTGTGTGCCTTCCCCACCAACCACCAGGACCATTTCAATTTTACACTTTGAGCCATGCTTAATTCTTACACTGCTCAAGATCACTGAGGTGACCTTCACCTTGCCTTTATTGACCCTCATAGTCCCTCCCTGTTCATTCACCCTGACAGCAGCTACTCGGTCAAACTCTTGGGCCCCCGAGGGTTGTGCTGCCCATGACACCAGCAGGAGAAAGTCATGTGTCTGTCTGTCCAGAGCCAAACCCTGCCTCCCCACCAGGGGAAAGCTCTGCCTCCTCTGCTATTCTGCAGGTCTTCAAAGGTGTCGGAAGAGCCCACGCATTTTTTCACTGGCCACAAGAAATCTCAGTAGTCAAAAAGAAACTCTCAGCACTTCTAAAAAGGGATTTACCTCAGACAGAAAAAAGCTGTGTTTGGGCCCATTCCTCATACTTTGGTGTGGTACAGAGAGAGGGGCAAAGAGAGACAGCTCCAAGTGTGAACACAGGGGAGTTCTGAGTGCTGACACCTACCCTGCCTGGACCAGGACAGATATTAATAAGCTACAGCTAATTAAACCTATTCAAGACAGCTTTTTGCAGAATCAGCAGACAATCAAATATGCTATTTCACAGCTACCCCAGAGGGAGAGATCAGACACTCTCTGCTGTATATTAAAAGCTTTCCTTGTGTTCCACATAAAAGCAAAGGTATGTGGGAGAATATTTTGTTTAGCACTTAAGCTTCTATTTGTTATTTCACATCAATGAGGAACAAGACTTTCCCCAGCACAACCTGTGGCCATCAGCCCACTCCAGTTCCCAGCTGACCTGTGGATGATGTGCCTGCTCTGCAGATAGTCAAGGGCCAGCACCAGCTCACAGATGAAGAGTTTCACAGTGCCCTCCTGGAACCGCACGTTTTGCTGGAGATGGTAACGCAGGTCCCCTCCAAGCAGCAGGTCAACAACCATGAACATGTCCTCTTCATCCTGGAATGAGTACCTAAACAGCACATGCATAGCTCAGGGATGGTAGCATTGAAAAATGACAGGTCATAAAGGGACATGCGGTACCTCTGGGATTACTCATCATTTCTTGGAATTGTTTTGCCTGGGAAATAATAATTTCACGACCTTTCCATGCTCCCATTTCCCCCGTGACTAAAATCCTACTGTCACACCTACGATGACAATAATTTAGACCCAGATCCATAACACAGTCAGAGTAGACTGTATGAACAACTCAAGACAGACATTCTGCCTTCTCCGAGTACTCATGGGAAGTGACCACAGGAGCAACAGGAGCCCTGGCCCAGCACAGCCCTGCCCAGACCCTCAGCCCTGCAGGTCTCGCTGTTGGATGCTGGCTCTCCCAGCAGCAGCCTGTCCATGAACCCACGTGCTCAATACAACAGGGGTGCAGCTGATCACTGCCAGTCCTCCGTAAGTGACCTCATTTGATGGACTGTTTACTCAGTGTCCCTCTGAGAGGGGCTGACAAACAGCTATCAGCCCTCTCCTCATGCATTTTTCCTTACCAACGCACAGACTGCTTGATGTGATGAGCAGCACCACAAACCAGGCCACTGCACCACACAAAGCTTGTGGCCTGTGTATCACTCAGAGCATAAGAAAACCATGGGAATGCTAAAGCGATCTTGAGGCCAGGGAAGGCATCGCAAGAACAGGGACACTTAGATGGTTTGTTTTGTACAGGTCTGTACATTCACGCTGGCTGGTTGTCAGCTGCTGAGTGAGTTTTGCCTGGAACTGTATATTCAAGTAGGGAAGCAAAGTTTGGAGACAGGACCTGGAAAGTGTACCTGCACCTCTCCCATACAAAGCCCAATCACAACACTGAATGGCAACTGCAGCAAAATCCTGAGAGTTCACCAAACAGCACTCAGGCTACAGGAGATTTCAAAAAGGAACAGTCATTCAAAGAATTGTGATCTTCAATGTGTTTGAGCCTCATTTTTTTTTGTCTTTACCATCAGTAAGTTCTACCTTATTCTAAAATTAAATCCAATTTCCAATAAATGTAAATACCCACCACTCCAGAGGAATCCTGTAACTACAGGATATTGGCCACTTCATCATGCGGCATATGAGCTCACACCACTTGGAATGTTACTGGTGTCCTAATAACATTAAGAGGAAAGCAGTGCCAAGGGACACTTTGCAAAGAGCTCTGCTTGGCCATCGATCCTGTGCTGCTGCTGGGAGCTGGTGTTGGCTGCAAAGAGCACCATTAAATATAGGTGGGTTATGGTGATGGGCAATACCTGCCTGGGGGGCCACTGCAAGGGAACACGTGAATAAACTCTCCTGTGCTGTCTGGGGGGACGAGGGAGATAACTGCTTGTGTCATGGGAGATAACTGCTTGTGTAATTAAACAAGATTCCTCTGAAACCAGAGCCCCAGTGAGTAAAACACACCAGCTGCTCCCAGGACAGGCTTGCAGCAGACAATGGGGGTCTGGTCTCAATGGTGTCTGTAACTGACTGTGCTGACTCAACCAGTGAGCCAAGGAACCACCTCTTACCATAAATTAACCAAAAAGGGGTGTTCCAGCCCCTGCATAATCTGCAGCTCCTTGAAAACATTTCTCACTTCATTACGCTCCACACACTTCTGTTTGTTCATGTATTTCATGGCATACATCTTCTTGGTGTCAGTCTTTTGCACCACACAGACCTAGAAGAGCAAATTAGGGGATAAATCAGAGATGATTTGTCAGCTACTCTGAGCTGGTAAAACCTGGCGACATGAGCGTTCTCCAGTGGCTTTGGCAGAGCCCACACTGCCAAGGCGCAACTCCATGCACTGATGCTGCAACACTGACCTTGCCCAGGAATCACTTGCCCAGTTTTCACCCAAAGTGAAGTTTTGTGGGGAAGGTGAGAAAAAGGAATTTATCACCACAAGATGGGAGATAGGGAAACACACAGAAGTCAACATTTCATTTAATGTCACTCACTAATCATGGCCATGTCCATCCCTCCCACACTAGTTATTGTTGGGAAGAGTCCCCTCCACCACGGACTACAGGTCAGACCCTGGGAGTAGCCCCTGATCCTTGCCTTCCTGAGAAGTGTCACTCACTCAGCTCACAGTGACTCTTGGGTTGTTTGAGGGGTACTGGGCTTTGAATTGTAACCCTTCTTACATGTCACCAAATCTAGAAAGAACCATCACTTCAAGCAAGCCTTCAAGACTGAGAGCACAGAACAAAACAGCTGGTGGCTAAGATTAGTTTACACAATAGTTTATAAGTTTGGCATGAATTTGCAAACTTCAGTCAAACTTGTCTGTTTTGCCTCCAGACACATTTCTTTGTCTGTTTGTCTGAGATTTTTGTTGCCTTCTGCACACAAGGCACATCCCACTTCTGGCATCAGGGTACCTTTACACGAAGGGGCAAACAACCTTCTGTCAGCATATACAAGTGGCAAATTCCACTACAGCATAAAAATAAAATGTATGACCGTAACCTGATGCTTAATAACAAACACTGTGTCTCACAGAGAACATTTAACATATTAAAAAACATGATAAAAACCCTACAAGGCTTTCATATTGATTGTAGTTCTTTATTAAATATGCATCATGATGTTCAGTGCTGATTTCCTGGGAAGTCTTAGGAAATGCTAATTCAGAAACATAATGAAATTCACTTCATTTGACTGATCAATTTCTCATTTAAATCTCCTGTAATATAATTTGTGTCTACAGAATGGATGAGGAATTGAGCTCTGATTTCTTCCTGATTACCAGGAGTTGAAGCTCAGGTCAAGGCTCACTGGTAGTGCAGGGCGTTAGTTCTGTACTCTCATGTGAGCCTCCAAGTCACTCATTTCCACCCACTTACATCTCATCTCCAGCTTCCCACACAGTGTTAGTTTCCCAAACACTCACTTTTCCAAAGCTGCCCTTCCCAATAGCTCGCAGTATCTCAAAATGGTCGAAAGTAACTGCAACAGAAAGGAAACATTTCAGTATTAAACTGCTGAGCAAACACTTGATGATATCACATTATTTCTACTTTTTCCTCTTATGAGCTGAAAAAACTGAGGGATTCCCCAGCAACATTCTGTTGCTTTTGGAGATTTGGGTGTTGTTTAAACTCAGCATTCAACAGGGCTTTAATTTTTTTCTGCAGCTCAGCTGCAAAGGCAAGTTCCCTGGGTCAGCCTGTCAATGGCAGATCAAGCAAGGAACTGCCAAGCCAATGTTCTCACTCTGTCCTCCTGCCTTACCTGTTAGAGGTATCAGTCTCATGTTGCTCCTGCTGAGATCACACACAAAGCTTAGTCCACAAAACCCTTATACCACCCAAAGACACAGCATTACCTTCTCAGGTAGGACGGCACAGTCTAACCAAAGCAAAGTTTACAGTGACCAGCTACAGCACTTGGAAGGAGCACAAGCTCTTAAGCACAGATGCCCTTTCTCAAACCTAGAACAGGTGCAAAGCAAGTATCAGAGTAAACACAAGTTGATGATGATTGAGTTTAACTGGATCTGTTTACCAGTGAGATCATCTGGGAGAAGGGTAGTGGATACCTGCAGAATAAAAAGGGAGAGTGAAGATGCTTGTCACCTGCAGGGGAAGATGAGAGGGGTGCCTGCTGTGGGAGAGGTCAGCTGCACAGCCCTGTGCCATGACACACCACAACTGCGGGGAGAGGGAGATCTCTGGTCCCCAGCACTGGGACCCCACATGGGGCTCTGCAGAGCAGGGCAGACCAAGGCACTAACAGCCTGGCATTAACATCTGGAACAGCTGCAAATCCAGAGGAGTTAGACCAGAAGCCAGATATTCTATGTTCACACCCTGGATCCCTATTTTCCTTTACAGGAATGCTTTCATGAGCATGTTCACACCCTCTGCCTCCTTGTTGTTTAATATTGATGCTTACTTAACGTTTTAAACACAGGCCTGTAACTGAGCTGGGCTTAAAAAAGCTAAGTTGCATATTTCATTTAAAACTCTCAAAATAGGTACAGGCACATTTTAATGTCTCTCTGGTTTAGCTTTCCTACCATCCCCAGCTTTCACAGGGAGTCAAAACCAGAGTTTTACACTCAAGAGCACTGAAATTTGTGGTGTCCAAATCAGGAACCAAACACATGTTGTTCATTCTGAATCCACACCCCTAGATTTGATAAGCTGCATTTCTCTGCCTGATGGCATCTAAAACACAAAAAGCCAGAGCTTTTGCCCTTCAGAGACAAAACTCATGTACTCTGCCAACTCCCACAAACTGTGTTTAAGAGATGCAAAGGAAGATAACAGAATTGCCATAAAGAAGCAACTGCAGTATAATCATGAAACGCTGCTTTGTAAGCAGGGATCATATTTCCAAACTGAGGTTCAAGGAACAATATTTAGATCAAAAAGTACAGATCCCAACCAGACACAAAAAACATCCTTAACAGAGACCAGTCAACCATGCCAAAGTCCCCAAGCTCATCTGCCAAAGTCAATGCTTCAGTAGCTCAGGTCCCCTCATTCCTGTTGCCCAGCCCCACACAGGCAGCAGAGCACCACATGGTCTGTTACAACTTGTCTTCCTTTTCTTACTGCGATTTCCCCTACTGTCATTATATTCACTCCCTCCCTTCCTCTCTGCTCTGCAGCCTCAGGAAAACAGGTACTGCCACTTGCCTGGGAACGATCATGCCAGTCCCTCTGTACCAGGGAGTCAGATGTGGTGCAGACCCAGACAGAGAAACAACACGGCTGATGCTCTGCTCGGTCCAAGCGCAATTGAAACCCAGAACAGCTGCTGGTAGGCTTGAGAGGACACCAGCAAATGACCACAGAATTATGTGTGTCCTTCTCACCCCACCACTTCCTCTCACCTACCACCTATTTCTACTTTATCTTCCAGCAAACTTGGGCAGGTGGGGAGAACCCCTGGCTGCCATCCCCCAGGATGCTTCCCACACCCTTCAGCCCAGGAGCAGCACAAACAACATCTGCCATTCCACATGGTCTCATCCTGACTCTGTAGAGAGTCAGATCACTTCTGACTGACTCAGAAGTGAACCTTCTGTCTGGTTATTATATTTTGTTTTCATCTCACTTATTATCCACAATTGTCAGAGGAAATGCTAAGAGAAAAATAATACACTGTCACCCTGCTTCAGCTGAAGGCAAACAAAGCCCTTCAAAAAGTTCAAATAAAAGTCATCATATCACAGAAAACAGTGAAATTAAAGCAACAGCAATTTAGAAAAAGTATGCAAGAGTCATTAGGACTGGCACTGGAACACCTACACCACTTGTGGTGTCACGGGTCCCTGTGACAACTGAGGCACAGACATCTCCATGGGAGACATACACAACTAAGGCATGAACTCGGGTTGCTTGAACAAACTGAGAACTTTATTGAACACAGACTTGGAAATTTATAGGGTCTGGGGGAGGAGAGAGTGAGCTGCTACTCTTCCATTATTGAGATCAACCGGTAACTCCCTGCTATGGTTTCCTGCTGATGCCTCCAAGCATCTTTGTGGTTTCACACTGAACTTGTACTCCAACATCTCCCCCTCTTTTGTTTTAAAGTTGTAAAACAGAAACTTTGTGCAAAACTGCAATTAACTACACACTGCATGCAAGATAGCAAACGGGATACAAAGTCAACAATGCAAAGGAACATGAACAAATCCATCAGTGTAACAATAAACACTTTCTTTAACGAAAGCCTTATGCCAAACATATCAGGCTAATCAAACTAACTACTTTAGTTTTTTAATGCTCTGAACTTTATGAACAAAACAATACAAATCACAACCCAAACTGTTTTTAAAACAAAACAAACTTGCTGCAAATAGATGCTTAACTTGGAACCTATTTTTTAGTTACCTTTATTATCTTCTTAGGTGAGTTTTCTTACTGTGTAAGTAATTTGGTGTGCCCACCCTTTATCTGAGGGTTCATGTGGAGCCAGGGTAAAACCTACTAAACTTTTACTTAAAACCTTCATCATGGGGGTAATATGTACTAAGAACTTTTATTTTAGGGTGAATGTGCTAGGGCACTGTGTTCCCTTTTATTTTGAATGGATAGGTAAGGATGAGGTAGCGTTTTGTATGGTTGTACTTGTTTTGGAGGTAGGGTGATTTTGTTTGAGGGAAGGTAATTATAAAGTGCACTTAAGTCCCTTTTCCATGTTCAATTCAAAAACTTCAAAGCATACAACTCTTTTATAAGCATTCCTGCAGATCAGAGGTAATCCCTGACTCCCCCTTTCTTTTTGTTTTAGCATCATTTCTTTCAGGGTGCACATAGAAAAGCACACAAATTCTAGATTCTCAATAGTCAAATCCCTCAGTCAGTAAAAATGCAATTTGAAGGTAACCTTGCAAAGTGTTTTGAAGATTTACCAGCTTCAGTACTAAATGTTCTTAACTGCACTCACCAAAGGACTGAAAATAAAAATCTTAAAGCAATGTCTGAAGATGAAAATTAATGCAAAATTTCATAGAAAAGGTAATACAAGTCCATTCCCTGAGCTACAGTAGTACAACAGGTAGATGAACCACATTTTACACTTATTAGAAACGTAAATGGATACTCAGTCGACCATTATAATTGCTCATAGCTATGACTTTATATGAAATCAGGTGAGAGGTCTCAAAGTAAATCCATAGAGAAATTTATTTCACCTAATGAGGTAACCAGAGAAGAAGCACTGCAAAATGCTCACAAAAAACTTACACACATATTCTAAAACTACTGAGATGAGACATACATCAATATAAACTATTACAGAACTACCAGTAACAAAACTTAGCCTATTTCAAGTTGTCTAGGACCTTAACAATACTACTGAATGTTTTTAACACTACATATACAAACTTGTTTCAAAAATTCCATTATACAGAAACAGTCAGCCATCTTTTTGAGAACCTTTTCAGTGTCAGATAGGGTGTTTTTTGACAAATTTACACATCTTATCACAACCTGTTTAGCCAATTTGGAATAAAATCCCTAAACCAATCATTAAAGTCAAATTTATTAGGTTATTTAATCAAATATATCTTAAACTATGCTTGCTATTATGATCAGTTGCAAGGTCCCACAGAGACGGTTGACTAATCCAGGCACAAATAACCATGTTCCCATACTGGAAACCATGTTCTACAGGCACTAAAAGATATGCCATCTAATGTTTTCATTTTAGAGTTTCTGATTCTGTTGCAGTTTTATTTGCATATTTATTATTTACTGTACTGTCCAGTACAGTTCCTCTGTCTCTGGAGCTGACTTTAATCTAGGAGTTTTGACCCACAGTTTTCACAGCAGTGTGGTTAATCACAAGAATTGTGAATAATCTTTTCCACTTCTGTTCAAGGGACTTACCACTTCCCATTCAGAGGTGCACCCAGTCTCCTGGCTTGTGAAAATAAACTCGAACACTCCAGGTTACCAGCAAGGCAAAGTTATACAATGATACATGACCTCTGCAATGCCATCTCGGACCCCCAGCTGCAGGGGGCAAGGCTCTATACTCACTGTCCTCAGGGAGGGAGGCAAATGCAGCCCCTACTCAGACCAACTGCCCAATGCTCTCTCTGGCAGAACTTCTGGTTCCTTAGACTTTTAACAATTACAGCCTGCTATTATTTGAAATATATAATAGTTTTGCTTTTCATTCTTTTAGGGTAAGGATCTCAAACATCCTCAGAAACACTGAGCTTACCCATCATCTCTGTGCCAGGCTGTTAACTTTAGTTCGGTCTGATCTGGAAATTTCAACACTCCAACAAATCATGACTTAAGTAAAATTTCCAGAGGTATTATGTCAGTTACAGTTATGCAATGACCAGTATCAGTGAATTTGTAGCTAATACTAAATTAGAACAGTGAAAAAACAGGAACAAATCGTTTCATGGCACATACTATTTTTACCATGGGGATAATGCTTACCCTTTGTCCAAAGGGACAACGGAAACAAGTATAAATACAGAAACTGTCTCAAAACTGCAAATCTAAGCTTATATTGATGCCTTAAACCATCACTGACTTTCACTAAAATTATTCAGACCCAAACATAACCAATGACTTAGGACATCAATTTATAATGTAATGTTAGTGATCCTGTACCAGTTAGGCAGGATTGGTTTCTGCACACACAGCAAACTACAGAGTGATCTTCCAAGAGCGTTTAGTACACACACACACTCCCCCAAATTCAACCGTAGCTGATTATTCTTCTCCCAGTTTTCAATAATTTTTAGACTAATTAGATACCACATGGCCTTTTGTTTAAATGCTTTGTTTCCTTTTCCAGCCTGTTTGAGCCTACAGATATTTTCTGAAGTTATACAAAGCCAATGTTTCACTTTACAAACACTGAAAATGAAGGAATATTAGAAGCTTCAGTACCAGAAGGAAAGCAAGGAAGAGTGCAGAGGGAAGCTCCATTCAGGACCACTGAGGTGTAACAATTATCATTCCACTTTAATACAAATAACTCAAGATTCTTCTTCTAAATAGTCCTGTTGTTCCTGTCTTTTCTGCTTTGCTGCTGGGATCATTACAGAACAGCTCCCATTTCACTTGAATTAGGTGCAGCTACCTTTGAAAGTGCAAAGGTTGGGTTTTGACTAGGAGCATGTTCGAAGGTTTCACTTAGGCCTTTCGGAGTTTTGGTATGTCCTTCCATGTTTGAGGGAGACATTGAACCTAGAGAAGAAGTGTTGCTGCCGATGTAGATGCGAGCTGTTGAATGGTGGCGGTATTTTGGAGGTGAAGCATCCATTTTGATATCATTATGTACTTCTTCCTCATATTTCTTTTCTCTGTGCTTCGTACACCAACAGCAGATGAGAGAGGTCAGTACAGAAAGACTCAGTAGAGTTCCTATAACAGCTCCAACAATTGTACTAGCTGTATTTATGGGAGGGGCGACATGGAGCTCAACAGAACATTCATCTGTGCCAACGCTGTTTGAGGCAACACAGGTGTACACTCCAGAATATTCCTGAGAGGCATTTTTCAGGAGAAGTTCCCCTGTATCTTCATTCAGCATGGAAGTGTCAGGAAGTTCCTGTGTGCCAGGTACTCTTCTCCAGTTGTAAGACAAAAGTGGGGACCCTTCTTGTGATGCACATTTCAAGGTAATGTCTTTTCCAATCTCTTGTGATCCTTCAATGGAACATTCAGTTTTTCCTGGTTTTACAAGCACAGACAACTGTATTTTTCTGCTTTCAACTCCAGGAACTTTCTTCACTTTGCACTGGTACGTGCCAGTGTCTGCTGCCTTTAAGTTCTGGATATCTAATGAAGCATCACCAGATCTGGGATCAAGATTAGTAAACTGCACCCGCCCAGTCATAGCAGTATAATAACCATTATAAATCCTGTCTACAGTGTACATAATTATTGTTTGTTCTCTATTTTGTTTATCTGCTGGTATCAATACCCACTCAATATCTAGTGGGCCTTCATCTTCCTCTGAGAGGTTGAAAGTACATGGCAATGTAACTTTCTCTCCTTGTGCTTTTACAAAAAATGATGGATTAAGTGAAGTTATAGTTACGCTTCTTGCTGGACCTGCGGAGCAGAGCAGCACAAGGCAAACCCTGAGCAGCAGCTGCAGCTGCTCCGTGGTGTGGGTGAAGGTGGCAGGCACCCAGCTCCGTGGGCTCTGTCTCCGGGCTCCCATGGGCTCTTTTTCTGGATCAAATGGATTGATGTTCCAAGGATCTTCATCAAGGTCCTGAGCTGTAAGGACTCTAGAGCCATTCGGCAATACCAGAGCACAGGGATGGCCCACATCTTGTGGCTCCCTTCCCCCAGGTGGTGGCACAGATGGCAATTCATGTAATGGTGGCACAGGGAGGGTGTCAGCTTCGTGCACCCACAATAATAAGCTTTGTGGAGAATCATCATCTATTTTGGGCCCTTTCCGTTTAATCAAACGGCTCATTGTTTCAAATCTTGTTTTCAGTTCCGTAGACATTTTTGATCCCATATCTGTAATTAATTCTTGGTACTTATAAGACCCCTGTGCTCTTCCTTTTTCCCAGGACTCAGGCCCCAAACCCCTGTGCTCTTCGTTTTTCCCAGGACTCGGGCCCCAAACTCATCCACAGCTGCTTACCTTCTGTTCTACAGAGAGGTAACTCTTGGCAGGTCACTCTCCTAGGTCAGCTGTGTGTTGCCACCAGAGCCGGATCCGTGTCTTTGCTTCTATTCCTGATCAGGGTTGGTGCCCCTCTTCAGGCACCCTTTGTAACAACTAAGGCACAGACTCAAACCTCTATGGGAGACAGACACAACTAAGGCACAGCCTCAGCTGCTCAAACAAACTAAGACCTCTGTTGATCTCAGACTTGTGAATTTATGGATCTGGGGGAGGAGCATGCAAATTAGGGGGGAGGAGAGAGCAAGCTGGTATTTTTCCGGTAACTTCCCACTATGGTTTCCTGCTCGTGTCTTCAAGCATCTTTGTGGTTTCACACTCAACTTGTACTCCAACAGGTCCCAAAGGGAAGTCTCCCTGTGGCATAGCCCCAGAGTTGGGGTCAGTACCCACTGTCCACAGCCACGGGAAGAGACCTGTCTGTGCCATGGAGGGCTGTCCTGTTTCCTACTGCAGCCAGAAGATCTTAAACAACTACAGTTTAAGTTGAAATTAGAAAAAGGACAAGATTGTGACATCTAAGGTGATACAGCCTCTGGTCATCAATTTGCAAGATAATGGAAAATTCCACAGGGACATCCCCATTTCAGCTGGGTTTCTTTCCCCTCAGTGTAACACGAGTAATTAAGAAAAAAAAAGTGATACTATTTTTTAAAACTGGGCAGGGCCATGGAAGCAGAACTGCACCACTCTGGATGCTGTGTCAGCATGGATGGGTGGTCCTGAGTCCGCTGAAACCCAACAGACTGACACTGAACCACCCGAGATGGTCTGGACAGGGCCTTTACTGGCACTGCTGTCTTTCTGCTGCAGGAGCTGATACTGCATGAATCATGTCAAACCCACAGAGAGACCACAGTGGAGACCAGCTAACCCTGGGAAAATCCCACAACCAGGGCACATCACCCTCAGGCAGGTGGTCAGGAACAGAAGTACTCATCATCCCAAGCAAGCACAAGTGGTTCTTTATGAGAGATGCCCAAACTGAGCATTTAGATGCACCAGGAATAAAGTCTCTAGGAAAATCTCACAGCACAGATTTCTTTTGTACTACAGAAACAAGGAAAAAAATGAAAAACAAAAATCACAAGGAGTTGCATTAATAATTTGGAAACCTCAGCCAGGTTAGATAAACAGTCGCAGACGAGCAGCCGCACAGGGCTTGTTGGGACAGCAGTTGACGGGGTATTCAGGTCCTTGTATATTTTACTTTTAATTCTATGCATTTGTATTTATCTACAGATGCATTTTGTTGTTGTACCTAGGTGAAAGCCCATATGGCAGTCAGCAAGCTGACTCATGCAACAGCAAATATATTTATGGAGCAATCTTTTAATGACTGTCTCTGTAATCTTGGCAGCATAGGGACCCTGGCCACCAACACTGCTCCGAGCAGTACTTTTCCAACTCTCCTTTTCCAGCTCACTCATCCTGCAGGCCTCCCCATGCCCACAGGCAGCGGCTGGCCCAGCTGGGCAGCACCAAGAACACCCACAGGAACACGCAGCACTCCAGTCACCTTCTCACCACACTCCCTACAGTCCTCCCTGTGCTGGGACCTCCAGAACAAACTTCCACCGTCTCCAGAGCAGTAGCATTTTGTCTGTGCCTTCAAGGGGCCTGGCAGTGTCCCAGGGACACCTCAACACCAAAACTCTGCTGACAGTCCTGCTCCCAGAGACAGCTGCTGTAAAGGGGGGTGAAAGGACCCAAAAGCCAGACCACAGCTCTGCAGGGGCTGTGGGAACACTGCTGCTGCTGACCTCCACACACCCCTGCTGACCCAGGACTCCTGGGCATTAGCAGCTCCAGCAAGGCTGCTGGCGACAACCCTCACAGTCACAGTCTGCGCTGGGGACTCGGCAGTTCCAGACAACAGGAAAAGCTCTTACCATCCTCATTTCCATTCAGGGGTGGTGACTTGCTGGAGGTGTTTGCCCCCATGGTGTGCTCAGCCCAGGCTCAGCACTCCCCACTCCTCTGGGTTCGGCTCAACCCTTGAAGCTGGTGCCTCTGGGATGGTGCTACTGCGGGTCAGTCCCGGCAGACCTTGGCAAAGTCCTGCTGGTGCATCCTGGAGAGGGCAGGAGGCAAAAATTCATCATCACTCAGAACGAAGAAGCATTTAGAACTTGTAAACATCTCACTGGAGGTTCACTGCTCTAAGGACTGCACTGAATGTCAGCTAAAAAGCACATTATAATGGAGCTTACAACACCATAACCTTGAAACCCAGGCCAGGTCTGCTGCCCACCATGGGAAAGGCAGAACCAGACCAGGAGACTCAAAGATCCAAGGACCTGGCTCATGTTTATTGTATCATCCAACACATATTTTGTATGTTCAGTGATGACCAATTGTAGTGAGGTCAATATCCAAGATAAATGGACACAGTGACTTGGCTAGATAAAATCAGAAAGCAGTTTTGATGCCTGAGGTCATATGGGATGATAAAAGCTATAGAAGAAGAAATTCAAAGTGTTAACTTTTTGATTTAAGCTGTTACACAAGTCTTTAATTTGGGACAGAATCTTTTTAATTGAAAAGATTACATGTAAAATCAAGGTGTTACCACTCAGGTTCTTCAAAACTTTTTCGGATGTGAGCTATAAACAAAAGAGCAAACCTGTTTTCTGGCTTGGTGCTGGCTGCAGTGGTTGGCTTTCCTCTCCCATTGCAAAGGGACAGGTCTGTTCATTAGCAGACAGCACAAGGTTTCAATTTTCCAATCTCCTCTGATAGGTATGGGAATACTGGAGTGGAGGACTCCGTAGAGTTCAGAAACAGTGGAAGAGAGCCTGATTGCTCTCTGTAGAGTAACCACTTGAATTTTGAAGCATTTACATGCCAAGCACCTTTATTTGCTTGGTTTTGATACTGACGTCCCTCTGACCTGCAAGTTTTGTTTTCTTGTTAGAAGTACAAAGCCCTAAAAGAATAAATGAGGGAGTAAAGTGCAGTGGGATCTGGACTGTGTCCAGCCCGGAGCATTCTCCAGGGCATCTGTTTCTTCACTGAACATTTTCCCAGATATACAATCTGGAAACAACAACTAAATAGCTTCACATTTTTATTTTAAAGTAACAAAATCACATTACTCAAGCAGAAAAGGGAGAAATCATAAAAAATATGTGGGAGAAAATAGAATTACTGAGGACTGGGGCTGCCACGGGATGCTGTGGGTTCCCACACCAGCACACCCAGCTCGTTCTCTCCAGCTAACCAAAATAAAAGCTTGATTTCCCATCTCAGAACTGAAAAAAAAAAAAAATCAACAATAAAACAAATGAAGCAGCAAATGTTTACGATCCCTATCGGTGCCTCTGAGAAGAACAGATCGAGCCTTCCGTTTCAAACAAAGCCACACCATCACTTCTTTTCAAGCCTCAAAACCTACTCTTCAGAGTTAAAATAGACCTTCATATGCAACAGCCATAAATCAGGTTTCCATACCACTGCTTCTACACCACGGTGATCTGACCGATATCAGACAAGCCCAAATGCCCCAAGAAACTTCCTTGCGCAGCAGTCTGGAGCTGAATTTATTTCTGAAAATACATCAATGCACACAAGCTCCGAGGAAGGTGCGCAGGTATTCCTTGAAGTTAAGCTAATCTGAGTAATAATTACAGCGATTTGCACCTTTAAAAGTGTACCCGGGGTCCAGTAATGACCCGTCTTTCCCAGTTTCACGCTGCAAAGTCACAAAATTATTAAAATAATTACTTTTCCTCGGGCCAAGTCTACCAATGCTTGCACTCTAACATCCTACTCATTTGGACCCTCGTTGTTCCCGGAGTCTCTTCGGCCACGGCGGGCAATTTACAGGCGTGAATGCGGACGATCCCGGCTCCCAGCACACCTGCCCATGGCCGACCAGGTCTTACATCAACAGCGGAATGTGACCGACTCCCGAAGCAGAGAGGAAAGCAGTCGGTCACCGCGCGGTTCGCACCGCACCGCGAGCAGGGTGTGCGCTGGGAGGGGAGGGCTGGGCGCTCACGTACAGGGTGGCAGCAGCCGCATCATTGAGAGACCCTGCTAAGCCCCGGGAAGGGGACGGTGCCTCCGCGGGTTCACAGACAATTTCTCTCACCACCTCTGCACTGCCTGAGCACTGCTCGGGGGAAGCTGCGGCTCTGGGGAGCGGCTGGGACCGGACGGTGACACAGCCAAGAAGGACATCACGCTGCGCTTCGGTCCCAGGGCAACAAACGGTGACTCTGAACTTCCCGCAGCCACAACGGCGTTCGGGGAGGACAAGAGCAAGTGCCACGGGTGTCACCGTGCTATGGGTGTCACCATCAATGCCATAAGTGTCGCCTGCAGTTCTCCTCGCCACAGCCCGGCCCCCGGCAGCGCGACCCCCGAACACCATAAGGGCGAACCCCGCACGTCCCAAGCAGCGAGCGATGATCCCACTGCCCAGCCCCGCCATGGGGGCAGCGCATCCCAACACCCCGGTCCGCAGAGCTCAGCCGGGAGGGAAGGTGCCTACCTGGAAAGGAGCGGAGCGCGGGGTCCGAGGAGCCGCCAGAGTGCGGGCGGCACCGGCGTGCTGTAGGAGAGGAGCCTGGAACGGAGCAGCCCCGAGCGGAGAGTCCCGGCCGGAGGAGCTGCGGCAGCGCGGGCGAGACACGCGTGGGGCGAGACACGGACACGCCCCCGCGGGGCTGCCAGGACGCGTCCCCGTCCCCGCCCTGCTGCGGGGAAGGACAGTCCCCGGGATTACCCCCGCGCCCGAAGCAGTCTGCCGCCCTCGCTCCAGGGTTATCCCTCCTCTTCCTCCAGCCTCGTGGCATGAGTTTTACTGCCTTTGGCAGGGGGAGGGCCAGGCGCTGCCTCATGTGCCCCAGGTGCTCACGCTCACCCACTCACACACCTGCCCAGAGGGACGGCTCACACCCCGCAGCACAGCGGGGACCTTTCCGAGCCCAGCCCCGGTCACTCTGACCTTGGTAAGGCCGAGGTCCGGGGACACGCCACCTCCGCTGACCGGCCGCATTCCCACTGAAAAGGATCCCATACGAAGAGACACACGACATTTCCCACCGCATTGTCCGTACTGTTCGAACCCTGGCTTTTCTCATTCCTGAGTGCCAGGAGCAAGCTCAGATTCCCGAGGGTCCAAGGGAGAGCAGTCCCAGAGCAGACAGGAGTCAGAGCAATTAGCCAACTTCAGCCGTATTCATATATTACTTAGAGAAGAACCGACAAGCAGAAACACAGCTTGGACTCCCTTAAAACTATGTAAACTAAATCAAATTGTCTGAAAAATAAACCCATGGACTGCAGAGGGAGGAAGAGGCTGGATTGTAGCCAGGGGACACCCATCCTCAGCACCCAGCCCCAAGGTGAGGACACGTATCAGGGCTCTAAGGGCAGGTGAGCTCTGTATTGGGACCCCAGCTCCTGTCCTGGGAGACAACCTGCACAGCCCTACAACAAGGATGGGGACCCAGCAGTTACCACTCAGAAATCAAGGGACAAAGTGGTTTAAAGTAAACCATCTGTGCTGGATAGGATAACACATTCATCCTGTAGGGAATATCTAGTGATTTATCTACAGCTCCAGCATCAGGGGAGGCCCAAGATTCCCTTCCCTAACTTTTAGAGGATCCACCTGTGGTCTTCTGTATGTCCAAAGCAGGTTTTCCTAAATGGACTAAAATTTTCTTGATTGAGGATCCTTACTATTTGATCTTTTACATTAATGACAAATGAAATTTGAATTTTTTTACCTTAAGTCAATAGAATTCTTTTCTAAACATTATTCTTCAGATTGTATTTCCAACAAAAGGTGGAATACAGGACAATTAGTGGAGTCAGAAGTGGAAATGTTACAAAAGTGTTAGTCCAGAGCTGTTCTCTGCAGAGTGGGTCATCCGGAGAGTTTCAAGATCTCAATATATTGGCAGAAATGAGCTATTAAAGCCTAATTACTGAGTTGGTCAAACAAACAGCAAATGAGAGGGCAGATGCAGCTCTTCTGCAGCAGCTCCTGCAGAACAGCCAGCTCTGCCCCTGGACTGCAGCAGGACGCAGTCTAGCCCCGCTGGGCAATGGGAAAGCAATGCTCTGCTCGGTGGAGCGAGAGCTGGCGAGGGATTCATTTTCCATGGGTAACACAGTCTCACGTGCTTCTGCTGGAGCTTTGGTCTGCAAGGGGGAATAAAAAAACCCAGTAAACTTTCCCCGCGGTTTTCTTAAGAAATGGAGCTTTCCTGCTGTATCAGCTCAGAAACAGGAGCCTCTCAAGAAGGGGAATGTCCCAAGCAGGGGAATTTTTTCAGTGGGTCTAGAAAAAGAAGTTCGGAGAAGTGAAGTTGGCTCTCCAAGACACCCGTCATGCGCTACAGCCGCCCCCAGCTTTCCCGGCTGCAGAGATGGGAGCGCCACGGTGGATCTCTGGTGCCTTCTAATGGAGAGGAGGCACGGCTGATCCCTGTCCTCCGGGAAGCTCCTGCCAACCAACCTGATTCCTCCGCCAGCACATGAACACCTCCGGACCCCCAACCTGAGTGCGCCGGGCAAACCCCCGAGGTCTGCAAAGGGGGTAAAGCCCCGAATGGCTGCCCCTGAATTAAGAAAAAAATAATTTTAAAAAAAGTTTTATTCTCTTTTACAATTTTAACTATTCAGCCGACTACATTTTTGTTTCGAGTACCAAACTAATCTTCATCAGTGGCTTGCAAAAATAGAGAAGTTTTGCCATACCTACTTTATGTATTTACTGGAACCTTAAGTCTTAAAAAAAGTGAACTTACATTGAACAGCCATAACTCAGCTGTAACCCTTTGCTGAACTGTAACATTAGGGCATGTCTGCAATGTGTCAGACTTTAATACCCACTGCTGGCACCTCCCGTGGTTGAAGTGGGCTCACCTTCACACACTGCCACCCGCAGCTACTGAATTAGAAGGATTATGTAGCTTTGCAGGTGGCTGCCCGTCCCAAAGTGTAGCTATTGAAATACATATTTAATCGAACTCACTCAAGCCTGTGCAGAGGCATGGACCACCCAGAGCTCCTCTCCAGCAGCCATGGGCTCTTCCAGGAGTAAGGGATTGAGGTTTTTCTGCATAGGCAAATCTGCTCCTGGTGCTTTATCCCATTCATAGACACCCTTGGCACCTGCACCCATTCTAATATGTGCTGTGGGGTGGCTGCTTCTGGAAACACCTTGGGCATCCTTTTTATAGTGCAAACTACAGAATCCCCAAGCCTGCATTAAAAGAGAGTTTTTAAACATACCATTCCCAGCAAGCTTTCTGTAGGGTCTGAGCTCTGGTTCAGAGAACACGCTGAGGAATGGCTATTCCTGGCTGCAGGATGTGAAGCACTAGGACTCCTCAGCTAGAGGTCACTAGAATTTAAGAAAGAACAGGATTTCAGAATCTAATGGGACTCCAGAGGGAGGACATGCTGTACAGAGGGACTACTGGATAAAAGCTTTCACATATTAATGGTGTGAGAAATGCTCACATTTACCACTAAAATTTAGAGGGGACAAAATTGTGGAAGCAAAACTAAACTTTTATTCAACAAATTTAGCTGAATCAGGTGTGTCCCTCTGGCCTAGGAGACAGACACAGAACAAAAAGAAGCAGAACTTTTAATACACTCTCCCGGCCCAAATGGGCCCTGCCCTGTTCCTATTGGGTAGTACTTGGGGACTCACAGTCTGGCCCAGTCCACCGACTTGCCCAAGACCACCATCCCCCCCTCCCCCCGCCCCCAAAAGGCAGGAAAAACAAGCTGTAACTGCCTTTGAAGCACTTAACCGTTTAAAAACCTAGTTACCCCCTTCCCCTATTCTTTTTCCATTAATACAGTTCCTTTACCTTCAGCAAAACCCCAGTTCTGTTCCTAACAATGGTAACATCAACTGCAGCTTCATATTCCTTTTCCAATACTGCTCATGGTAAAGAGATTGCAAAATCATAGAGAATGCACTGACAATGCAGAGCCCTTGTCCCTGTCTCCACAACATACAAAGCACCAGGCTCTCCACTTTCCCTCCTGTACCAAGGGGTTTCTCTTCACTGAAGCCTTCATTTCACACTTAGTTATGCATAGTTAAGCTTCTTCCAGCTTTTTTTACACCTGGAATAAGGGGAGTCTCTTTTCTGACATGGATAGATACAAAAGGAAATCCACCTCACTCCTCTTACATGTTCCCATTGTTTTGCCACAGTGAAGACCACCTAATCCTCCCTGTCTTGATTTTTTAAACCCCTTCCATTATATTTACATTGCAAAAAACAACTGGGAGGGAAATGCTTATATGGAAATAAAAGTTTTAAGTGAGGTTTTAAGAATGTTTCTGCAGAAACAAATGCTTTATGCATAGCTTTGTGTACACAAATGAACAGTGAGTGTGTGACAGCTCTCCTCCAGCAAGCTGGGATGTTAAGTGACTAACAACTTCTCTGTGTGCGCCTTTTCTCATTGCAGTGAAGTGGAGTTAACACTGGTTCATGGTCACACGAGGTGTCAGTGGGTGGCTGGGATATAAAAGTATTTCTGTTCACACTTCTTTTCACTAGTATGTATTATAACCTCTTCCATTGGGACAGGATCCCTATGTACATCACTCACTCCCATCAGCATTCCCAACCTGTCGTGTGCACCTCAAACTGATGCTCTCCCACTGCCCCCCAACATTTGGACTCATCCAGTCCCAGGGCTGGATGCAATGCAGTTCACAGCAGACATCATAAAACTAATCAATATCGATGTTCAGCCTTTTCCTGGGCATATTTGATTCTTAAAAGAGTTCAAATTCTTAGAATGAAAAGGCATTTAATTTGTAGGCTGGCAAGAGACAGACCAAGCTTGCAGGCAAGATTTTCCTACACAGCAATATCACAAGACATGTCCTTCATTAGTGAAATCCCACCCTTACAGCAAGAACTGGTGTTCTGAGAAACTCTAAAAATTACAAGTGATGTCTACATGGTCCACAGAGAAATTTCAGACATGAAGTCAGCAATAAACCTTAAAAACCATAATGGCTTTCTTTAAATTACACCTGTCTAACATATCAAAGGGTGGCTCAGTTACTACAGGCTTTTTCCCAGTGTGGTGTCTGTAACAGTGCAGTGTTTGTGCTCTGAGAGTCTGGGGGTACCAAGGGTTGAGAAACCCTGCCTGCTGCTGTCAGCACTTCCAATGCAAAGCAGGAATTAAACCATCCCTGGTGTCAGTGTGAGAACCACAGCAGTGAGGACAGGAACAAATTCTGTCAGAAACTGTTGGGCAAAAAATATACTGAGCTACAACATTTATGACAGTGAGGATCTGTGACTGAACCCTGCAAACTGCCCCGACATTAGAGACTCACGGTCACTCTTATCAAAGCTTCTGCCCAAGCTGCAACAAGCACGACAGTGCCTCTGGAAAATGCCCAGACAGCACCACGTTTCAGAGGTACTCTTTGCCAATATAGAACACGGGGCTTTTTTCAAGGCACTGCTGTGGACTGAGGGAAGTAGTTCTTGGCAGTGATTAATAAGGCTGTGCTGGTGCATCTTCAATCAGCTCTCATGTTATTCCTAGGCCCACAGCAAAATTCCTGGCAAGTGATCCAGAAAGAATTGCTTGAGCGCAAACTTTGAAGATGCTGTTTCTGTTATTCAGGGCACTTCGCATTTTTCTATCAGGACTCAACTCTCAGAGAAGGCAGGAGGCCATGCCACAGCAGACAGAGATTAAAATGGAAACTGGGAGTTCTGGATAATTGTTCTCAATGTCTTGGATACGTGTGAGGCAGTTAAATTTCACCTGTAAAAACAGGGTGCGTAATCATGTGCTCATGACCTTATGTGTACCTGGCTTTTCTTTTGTCGGTGGCTTAGCGTTTTGAAGAATTCAGATGTCCAATCCCATTCCCACTGCCAAAACCTCTTCATTAATGTCTTCAGCAGCAGCTGTTCCTGAGAAATGCTTTGAAAACATGAAGAAAATATCATCAAACACATTTTTGGTTGTGGTTTCTTCAAAACAATCACTTAAAATGAAACAGATGTGTTTATAAGCATAAAAATGTCTGCAAAATGCTAGTAACTGAACAGCATTAAAATCATTAGACATCCATCACACACATGGATGTTCAAGTGACATTAATAAAGCTGCAGTTTGAGGCATTTACTGGTTAGCAAATGTAAAAATATCATGGTCAAAGGATTAAATTAACCTGAGGGTTACTCAGATGGAGAAGTCAAGGAGAGGCAGAAGACTTTACCGAGAGCTTGGCAAGACCTGCTTTTTGTAAATGTAATTTGGATTTTTTGCATCTTCCTGTCATATTTTGTAGTTGTTTCCACTGTTCAGACATCTCTAATTAGAAATTTCACTAAACTGTATAATCTCCACTTAATATGCTCAGATTCCAGAACTTTTCATACTCTTAAAGCTTCATTTTCTCACTATATTTTGGCTTGAATCGTCCAATGAAGCTCACTCTTGACTTTGTAGCTGTTACGTATTCAAGATGGTTACATTACTTGTGATATATACGTGTATTAATATACGAAAACTTAAATAAAATCAGAGAGAAATCTCACAAAGACATTCAGATAGGCCATGGCATAGTCCATATGACTTGGTTGTATCGCCTGCTGGACATTATCTCCCAATCTCATGTTTTCCTTTTCTTTTGCAGGGAAGGGACAGCACAACGCCCTCACTGAGCCCACTATCACACCTGCTGTCTGTAAAATATCCACATTTTCTGTGACATATTTTACCTGTGTGCAAAACAGGCAAGATGGTATTTCCTGTACTCATGGCTCCATTGTGTTGCTTTCTTCATGCCTGGAAATGGCTTTGAGAAAAAAAGGATGAAAGTAAGCAAGTTGTCTTGAGGCAGTGGATTTTTTGTGGAACAGAGAAAACCATGTTGCAGAAAGGGAAATTCTGGTGAGCCATTGAGAAAACAAGGAGCAACAGTAGATAAAATACAAATTTCTCTCAGAGAGTCTAAACACAGGGTATTGTTGCAGCAGCAAGCACAACTGAGAGCTCTACAGCTTAATAATTATACCTTACAGTAGAAATGCCTGTAGTAATTTTTTAAAGCAGCTACGAGACACTTGTGATTCCAGGCAGATTTTGATTACAGTGTTACAATGTGCTGTGAAGAAGCTCCATGCTGCTTGGATTCATTGCCAAGCAGTTCACAACTACACTGACCACAAATGGGAAAAAAAATTCTTCTGGTAGTAAGCAGTAGCTCTTTTTTCGTTTCACTCCCTCTTTAACAGTGCTGGGAATGACTGGGGGCATTAGTATTCTGATGGAGAGAGGCTGTGACAAAGACCATGACTACAAGGCCTCCTGACTGCTGTGCTGCTGCCAGTGATGTGCAGGGGACTGACTCCGATGGCTCCATTTCCCAACAACCCTGCCCTGGCACAGAGAGAACAGATGGGCGATTCATAACGCGGGCACGATGCTCTCAGCTTCGCAGTGTTAGCTTTGCACTTTGCATGGAAGAATGATACCAGGTGAGCAGATATTTATCTTCGTGTGGGGATTGCAGATATTTGTATGTCCATGTGTGTGTGTTAGTTTAAAAAAGGACAAGTGATGTACCAGTGTGATTGTATCTTCTATTCTTTCTGCTTGTGTTTTCCTGGCAGGATTTGGAAGCCTGATGCAGGATGTGCTGTGGTGCTTTAGTCAAGTAAAAGGAACTATAGATACTGGGGTGACAGAAGGTAAGTTTATTTTTCCTTTTGTTGCTGTGATCAAAAATAGCTTGTCACATACATCTTGCCTAGTTAGTGTGCAGCTACTGGCACAAAGCTCAGTTACACTCCTTGGTTTCTGCCCTCCTTATGTATTTGTGCATCTGAAAGAGATCAGTCTCTCAAATTACCTACTGACCCAAGAATGTATTTGAAGGCATTATGGCTTAATCATATCAATAATCTTTGAAATAGATTTCCTTTTGGTTTTCAGCTGTTACTTATAGAGTTTTTCAGGGAATTATGAGACAGCCTCTCCCACTATAACCTTCTTTACCGGAATCAGTTCTGGAACTGAGATGGGCCATTAGATACATTTCTTCTGTTTTGTTGTGTTCTGTGAAGAGTGATGATTTTTTTAAAAGCACAGTCTTGTAAGACTGATAGGACTGAGTCAGCCCAGGCCTCTGACAGCAGAACTCTTGACTTCTCCTGGTGGGAATGTGGCTTTGCCTGGAGCACTGTCACCTGTCCTGCTTCAGTGGCAGTTCTGTTACACTGCTTTTGCAGAAGAGGGTTTCAGTCTGTAACCTCAGGAAAATATTTAACAACCTACTAAATCTCTGGAGAAAAACTCCATCATAGTGATTAAAGCCAAAACTTCTTTTTAGTGAGTTTTTTTTTTTCCTGGCAAAATTGTTTACAGGTGTTTTGAGCTTTTACTGTAGAATCTGCACATCATTGTAAATGGTCAGGAGTACTTGTTTGCTACTTTTGAATTAACTAAACATTAGGTTGCCTCTTCTTCCTCGCTATTCTTTACTTAGTGTAACCAGTTGTCAGCTGAGGGCTATAAGTTGGGTTTTTTTAGCATTGGAGACTCAGTGCTGGAGGAATCCAGAGCCATGATGATAGACAGGAACCCCCGTGATTTTTCCCTTGGGGTAACCTGGGCTCAGAGAACAGTAAAGGCTGATGGACAATACTTACTAGCTGTATTCAGTGAAACCAGTAATGAAAAGGTTACACTGTCGGTGCACTGAATCTGGACAACAGGTACCAACAGTATCATCATGATTGAGAAGGAAGCTCAGGAGAGTGTTAGGTGTGGGATGGGCTTTGGTTCTTGTGCTGGTTTGGTTTCTGTTTGTATGCGAATGTACAAATGGCTACAGATGTATACACACATGAATTAAGTCATAAACGTGGTACCACAGATACCTCACCTTCATCAGAACTTTATCCATAACTTGTTACTGTAATGCTAGTCTTTGTGGCACGTTTTTTACCTTCAGAACTCGTGGTAACACTCAAGCACCCTGAATTTGCACTATATGATTTCAGTAGTGATTAGGAAGCATGCAGTTGGGTATGGTCAGGTGAAAGCAGGTGTTACCATTATGTTTACGATGTTCTGCACCTTTGACTGTAGTAGAGCCTGCCTCCTTCAGCAGGATGGACTGTCACTGACTTTCAAATGTTACTTCAAATGTTGCCAGTAATTCTGCATTAAGTCCGTCTTAATTGCTTGCTCTTTTCCACACATAACGTAAAGTTGCACGAGTAGATTACAAAAACTTTCTAATTTTGTACTTTTCCCGTTGGTTGTTTTTTTAACTTGAACAATGATATTGCAGTCCATGGTACTTGTCCTGATGAAACCACGGGTGTAATGGATCGTTTAACTGATGCAACTGCGGGATGAATGCGCTCCCTTGTACATAGATGGGAGGCCTGAGACATCTTTCAGCTGCTCAAACACTGATTTCAGTGTTAGACGTGAAGTACATGATGTTGCTGATTGCCATAGTGGTGTCACAGTGCTTAGAACTACATTTCATTACTGCCAAAAGGGCAAAAGTTTTAGCGATCTTTCCCTATTTTGATACACCGATGATTAGCAGTCTGGTGTAGAAAATGGACTAGCGCAAACCAAGGGGTGGAATGCCCTCGGGGCCGGCGCGGTGCGATGCTGCTCGCTCGCTCCGGCTCGGGGAGCGCGGCAATTCCCGTCCGTCCGTCCGTGCCCCCCGGGACGCGCTCCCGGTTCGCGGCTCCCGACGGCCGGGGGGGGCGCGGGGCGGGCTGGGGCGGCCCCGGCCCGGGGCCCTGCGGCTCCTGCGGGGCCGGGGGTGTGTTTGCGGGCGGGA
>JAOXXN010000466.1:261738-273776 GCA_026770055.1 Myrmophylax atrothorax | reverse complement strand
GCAGGAGTCCAACTGCCTGGTTGGTTTGTTCCATAATAGTAAATGAGGTTAATTCTGTGCAGCCACAAAGAACTGGATTGTGGCTTGGGGAAAAAGGGCAAATTCCCTATGCAAAATACAAGGCATAGTGTCAAGCTGAAGCAGCACAGTGTGTGGAAATTATTAATCCTCCCAGTGAGTTTAAGGCCTTGTTTCTGTGACACCTATTTCTTCCCTTTCATTCCTGTTTGCCTGAGTGAATCTCACTCCTGTGATGGTTTCTAGCATGAGGCAGGTGATGTGCCACAGTCGGGGGATAGGAAAGGTTCGTTGGGCTGCTTTAATTTGAGTCAGGATGAGTTGTGTCCTGCTGGGCACGGTGGGGAGCTGCCATGGCAGAGGCGCTGCTCAGGACACAGCAGGATGCCCAACCCGCTGTTACTGGGCTCAGGGACTGGGTTTCAGGCATGGTGGTTTTGCAGGAGGCTTGGTTTTCTCCACTGGAAATGGTCAGTACACCTGTATTTTTGTTGTGGTAACTCAGGAGCTGGAAGTACCTTTCCTTGGCTGGACTGATTGAATTGCCTTTGCACTTTTTCTTGCTCTGCGCATATCAGAGCCTTTTACAAAAAGGCTGTGTCTGTGTCTCCTGTTGCTCTGTAGGACTGGGTCCCATCCCCATGTGGACACTGGGCTCTGAGCTGGGAGCTCACAACTGAAAGCTGGATAAACAGAGATGGAGGTCTGAGCTCGTACTGTGTTCGCATCAGTTTGGGGTGGAATTTTTTAATTCTTGTGAGTGGCATTTCTAAACCTCTTAATGCCACATAAAAGTGCTTTGTGTCTGTAAGTAAGCTCTGATAGTATAAATATTTCTATATTGAGGCCATGATCCCTCACATGATCTTACAGTGCTGTAAGTTTACTGCCAGAAATGATAGAACTGTGCTGAAATAGTTTTGGGGGTTTTTTTAAAGGAGGAAAAAGAAAAAAGCCTGGTAGCTTGTAGGCTGAGACATGGCCTGACTTGGAGATCAGCCTTAATTGTTTCAAAAGGCTATGCTTTTGCACCAATTTCCCAGGCTGAAACATGACCTCATTTGTGTTCTCTCAAAGATGCTGGGTAGAGAGAGTGGTTGAATTTGGTTTTAAATTCTCACGAGCGTGACATTGAGCTGCTGTTTTAAATGAAATAATGTTCATCTCCACCTGTGACCCTTCTGAGCATCTGAGCAAGCCCCGCGAGGGGGTTGCTGGGGTGTTCCCTTTGGGTGGGCAGTGGGTATTGGGCAGGGCCACAGAACTTGTGTGGGGAGCACAAGACTATCTTTGATCAGACTTTGGTGGTATTGGACCGGAATCAGGGTGCTGTGTGGGCTGGGTGGAGTAAACTAGGACCAGTCAGTGCTTTTAGGTTTTCCTCTTTAGCAACAGCTCTTCGTGCCAGGCAGCCAAGAAAGGGAAAATTCCTGACCACAGAGTTCATTATAGAGAGTGGGAATGAGTGTTGAGCAGGAGGTGATTCTGCTGAGTTTGGAGTCTTTAAAGTTTTAATTAATGAAGTTAAAATGGTGGCTGTCGATTAGCCCTGTCAAAAGGGGGTCATGAGAAATGTGTGTGTGGTTTGCTTAAACAGCTCCTTGAGGGCGTTGTGTGCTAAAGCTTCATCTCCAGTCCTCGAAGCTGCGGATTTTATCTTAAAAACCCAAACCAGATATTGCTTCTGGGCAGGAGACAAGCTCCACCTGCGGAGAGGTATCATTGCTGCACAGGGCAGGGCTAGGGCTCAGAAGTGCGACTCAAAAATGCACCTGGAACCACCTGCGCCCCGCCCTGCCCCGCCCGCCTTGGGCGCGCTCCCGCGGACTGCCGGGCGGGGGCGCGCTCAGTGCCGGTGCCCGGCTCGGTGCCGGTTCCCATGGGGATCTCGGTTTTGATGGGGGTCTCGGTCCCACGGAGAGCAGCGACGGCCTCGCCGTGCGGGGTCCCACGGGGCGGGGTCCCCCCGCTGCCCTCTGCGCCCCGCGGGAGGCGGCGGCGCATCCCGGTGCGCGCCGGGAGCACCGTCCGCTCTGGCTCCGTCCTTCGGCCTCTCCCCACGGGGCTCTGACTCCCCCGCCCGGCGGGTGATGCTCGGGACGGCCCCGCCCGCACCGGCGCTGCCCGCGGGGCGAGCGCTCATCTTTAACGACTGAAAATGTCGCTGAGGGTTTGGGGTTTTTTTTCCATCGAAAATATTTTTAGGTTTGGATGTTCTGCCCTGGCGTCGGGGGGTTTTGAAAATGATTTTTCGTCTCCCCCGGTTTGTACTGGGTCGCTGCTTCCCATCCCTCTCCCGTGCTGATCCCAGTCCCGTGTGACAGGAGGTCTCTTCAGGCTGCCTGGAGGTCAGGCTTCCTGCGATTTTCGTGTCAAACCGGCTTCAGCAAAAGCAAAAGCCGAATTAAGAGCACGTTTCCAAGGCTCTGGAGATATTTCCATTCTGTGGCTGTATTTCCCTCAGTACAGATGGGTTCAGCTGTAGCTTCCCAGCGTTCCCCTGTTGTCTATATTTAGTTAGTGCTTAAATCAGCACAAAGGTGCCTTCTGTCATCCCTCCCACTCGGAAGGGACCTGATGGAGGTTGCAGGGAAATGCTTCAGTGAGAGGGGAGAGCAGCTGGCGGGGGCTGAGCTTCAGAGCAGATCTCGGGCTGTGGCTGCCTTTAAATGGAGTTATTTTAGGCGCTCTTGAGGAAGGCAGGATGATGAGTGTGGTCAGGGTGACCTACCTGTAAGAAAAAACAGAGAGGTTGTCTTCACTCGTCTCCACAACAGACAGCTTTGCCTGTGTATGGGTGGGATTGCCAAACCCGTTCTCCTGGCCAGGGCCAGGGTGGGTGTTTCCCCCAGAGCCATGGGCTGTGTTCAGCACAGCCACAGGCACAGCTCAGCAGCTCTGGTCAGACCCAGAGGCATGTTTAGCTGCTGTCCTGGCTCAGCAGACCACGTGGGAAATACTCAGAGACAGCCTGCAGCCCCTTGGGTTTTGGGTTCCATCTTCACTGGCCCCACCTGGGAATGTCATAGGTCACAGGGCATGTGACTCAATGAAAACATTCACAAAAATAATATTTGTTTTGCTTTTTCTCTGCAGGCAGCTTTGTAGAACAAAGTCACACAGAAGGTCTCAGAAATTTCTTAAATGTTTTGATGTTGTAGTGGAGCTGTGCGGGTGTAATTACTGTACATGAGACCTGGCTCTTACCATGAATTCCTTGTGTTACACCAGCGACCCAACAAATCATGTTTGATATTACACTCTAAGTAATTTTCTGATGTGGATTATAAAAGAAAACCAGGCTGTCAGAGGCTGATCTGGCTATATTTGGGAAATAAACACACTCAGCTTTGTAAAGCCATATGGTGGATTTATTCACAATCAGCAGTTCCTTTCAAATGCAAGTTTGTGGCATTTAGTAATACATTTTCCAGTATACAGCTCAGCACTCTGTTTTCTCTGTTTCCTCTTCCAGCATGTGATCTGGGAGCGGTCAGCTGGTCACGGCCACGGGCCACCTCTTGTCTGGGCAACGCGCATTCAGCAATATAATTAAGCACTTACATTAGTGAGTTCTTACCAGATTCGTGGACTTCATCAGCAGTTTTTGTCTTGCATGTTTCCAGTGCTGCTGGCTGCTATTTTCATTTCTGTGGAGCGTTGCACAACAGTGTGACTTTTGACTCAGTTTCCTCTGGACATGGGGCTGTAAGACCCTGCATGGAGCACATGTCCACATGTCCAGCAGAGTTCAGGACTGAGTTCCTCTGGTGTAGGTGCGCTTTGCACCTAAAACTCGAGCTGCTCTGTCAGTCTTTTTACTCCTTCTGTTGTCCCTGAAGGAGGTTTGGGCGCACTCTGAGGCTCACCATGGCAGTGTGGGTGCCCTGAGCTCCCGCAGACACTGGGGGTGAGCACACACATGCACGGCTCCTGCACATATTTTGTGCCTTCCTGCCCAGGAGACATCACTGCTGTTGTCATTGGCACCGTGTCTGCTGGAACTGGGTGTGATCGTGTGGCTGAGCCTGAGCGAGCAGAGGAGTGTGATGCTCCATTCTGTTGAGTGAACATTTTTTGTAAAATGCTTTGTCTTCTCTTCCTGTGACATTCGTGAAGTCATTTAAGTAGCACAGGATGCTTAAGTGGCGCTGTGAATGTGTGGGCCTCATCATTTGTGCAGGGTGGGGAGCACAGGGGCACTTGGCCATCCTGGGAGTGCGACACAGCCATGGCGTGAGCACTCAGTTACTGCTCACTGATATTCTAGGCGTAAGGTCTCTAGGTCTGAAAGGTCAAGAAAAATTAAAATTAAAAAATAGCCATGGTTGAGTCAGGCATGGGATTTTCACATGTATGTCCATGAAAACAGGCAGACACACACATGTCTGGACCCTGCCAATACAAGCAAGGCAAGTGTTACTTACTTCTTTTTAATCTGGTTTCTCAGTAACATGCCTGAAGTGGAAATTTCACAACAAAACCAAAGTGTTCAAAAGCAGGAGTTGATGAGAATGCTTTCCTTTTATTTTTGCCTTGGTTCTGCCTTTAAATTCCATGTTCCTCAGCTGAAATGAAAGAGTAATCAATTCACAAGCAGATGGCAACAAACCCACCACACTAACCCATGAAGAAAAACCATCAAGGTGCATTTTTTGACCTGCTGCCACATAGTCAGATGTTGTTCTGTTGAAGGAGGCTAATTGACTTGCCTGTTTCAGCTAATAGCAGCTTAGGCTTCTCTCCATCCCCACTGTTAAGCTGAAGTCTTAAGCGGCAGAATAATGGAAAGAAAAAAACCAAATAATGCAACTGATTAAAAACAGGAACAGCCTAAGAGCAAGAGGCAAAAGTGTATGGGAAACCAGAGGCAGTCATGTTCCTGCTATGGTTCTTGTCTGTGGTGTCCCCACAGACATGAGCACCACCATGGGCCGTTGCTCCCTGTGGTGGGGCAGCCTGTGTCCCCAGGATGGGGCCCTGGGGGAACTCCAAGAAGAGCTCCCAGCCTGAGAGTCTGGAGACCTGTAGCTTGTGGGAAGAGAGGGTCAACAGTTGCTGAGAGATGCTCATTTTCAGGAGAGATGCAGGACAGCAGTGACAATTCCTGGTGCCTGAGCAGATCCAGACCCAAGGATGCCTGGTGCAGAACAAGGAGTGGGGCTTGGCTCTGCATGGAGTGAACAGGGGCTACCTGGGGCTGCTCTGTGCCCCTGAGGGGTCCTGTGCCTTCCCTGGAGGCAAACAGCTCCCCACCTTCTTTTCAGGATGCTGTGCCCTGACCATGACTGCACACAGCCACACGGCAAAGGCATTGCCTGCAGAGATTCCCATTTATAGTCCCCCACTGCTTAGGCTGCCCTCAAATCTTTGTCTTCTTTTTGTGCCGGTTTTGTAATTTTTCAAGGGTAGTTGTCCTTGAGAGGAAAGGTATTGCAGGTTTGCTCTGCTTGAATCACTTTCCATGTTGTCGAAACTTAAAAGCCATAAAATTCACACTGATGGATTTTCATGTGTGTGAGTCTGGGAAGGCCACGGAGAATGTTTTTGATGGACTGTCATGCCCATATTTTTCTGGCACCCATTATTTGAGGGCAGGAATGAGGGGAACCTTGCTGTTACACCTTTGACATTCCGTTCCCATAAATTTGGGTCTCAGGAAAAAGAAGCGCTGGAGCCTTTTTGCCATAGCCTGTATGATGGTGTGTGGATAGGTCTAAAACAAACTGTGCAGGCAGCAGGATGAAAACTGACTCTTTCTGGTTGGTTATGGCAGGTTGGAGTGGAAGGGCTAAGAGAGCTGGAGTGTGGGTGGTGCTCAGGACAAGCTGGGGGACTGAGAGCTCCCAGGGGAGCCTGGAGTTTGTGTGGGAGGAACAGGGTGTGCAGTCTCCTGTCCAGGGCATCCTGTGGCAGTACTGTGTGTGCTGCTGATGAGTCGTGGAGAGAGTTGCTGATATGTGTGAAATACACAGGTCAAATGCCTTTTTTTGATGAGCACAGTTAATTGTTCTATGTAGCAGTCACAGTAAGACTGCTACAATTTGGCAGCCAGTAATGCACATACATGGCTTGAAGGACAGGTGTGCAAGGTCCATGGACTGCACTGAGTGTCCAGAGAACACATGGACAGATTGACCATGTTCATGCTAATGAATCAATTACTCTCTATGCGTGAATGTTTCTCCCTTTAAATGTTCAGAAATCACTCACAAACATGACAGGAATGAAATCAGTTTTGTTTATTCAATTGGATTAAAGTAGCTGGATTCCCATGTGCACAGGGGCAATTGGATTTAATGTTACTTTGCATATTGTTCCAATCTCATCTTGGGGAGAGTAGTTGTCTGGTTTTGGAAGTAATTTTTTTTTAAAGGACCATAAAATCTTAATGATCACATCATCACATTTAAATGAAGACTTTTATGCCTAATGTCATACTAACCTCATTGCTGATGTTGTTATATGTAATTCAGGAAAAGGCCTTGGGAAAGGCACATGCGTGTGTTTGTGTGTGCTGGAGCCCGTGTGCTGCTGCTTGATTCAGGCTGGGTCGGGGCTATTAGATTGCCTTCCCTCAGGCATTTTATAATCTGTTTAACATAACACAGTCGTTTGTCTTGTTTGCTGACTGCTTAACAGATGGATATGTGGTTTTTGTAATTACTATATGAACGTTAATAAGACGTGATATCTTTTATTAATTAACAGTTTTCCAGGTTTGTTTTTCCAAATGACATGAGGTAGATTATATGTAAATATTAGTGACATACAAATATTAGGTTTACAGCACTGGCATTCTGAGAAGTTGTGCAAACTTTTAAGGCTCCCCATGGTGTCTCCTGTTTTAGTTTTTTCTCTCCCCTGAGCTTTACTTCATTATGATTCTCTGGTAGCACAGTTGGGTTTATGTTTTGATGATGGTTGGTCTCTCCTTAGTGTAAGGAAAGCCTGGACTTGGCCAGTGTACTGAGCCATCTACTTATCCTGCCAGTGCAGTGTTCTTCTAGCCCATTTCTATCCTTGTGTGATACTCTTTTTCTCCTGGAGATTTCTAAAAGTGGGAATTGGTGTAAACAGGTATGAAGACTGTACACCACACAGGAGAGAACACTTCTCTCACCACAGCCATTCCTGGGAGCCCTCCCTGTCTGGCAGCTGAAGAGGAGCCTGAGAAAGGAGCTCAGTTCTCCTGGGAAGCAGCTGGAGACTGACAGTGCTGGGCAGGGCTCTGCAAGGTCCATTTGCACAGGTGAGATCTTGGTCACACCTGGCCCTTGGCACTGAGACTCCAAAAAGGGGGTATATTTTTGTTTTGTGATGGAGCAGCCCCATCTGCTACCTGAGAAGGGTGCAGTGGGTCCCACTGCACACCCAGGGATGGGGACCCCAACCAGACCCAGTGCCACCTTTCCCAAGCTGCCATTTTTGCTGGAGGCACCTGGAGGTCCAATGGAGGAGGAAGCACAGCCCCAGGAGTGATGGGTGACACTGGAATGTTGAATTTCAGGTGTTTACAGAGAATGCATGATTGAGCCGGGGTGAGGTGGAGGGCAGGGCTGGGCAGGGCAGAGCCGGGTCCACAGGCACTCCCATCACTGTCATGGGCCACTCCCTGCTCATGGCTCTGAGTCACAGAGGAGTAGCATTGCCAACTGGATCTAGGACTATGTGCACATAAGAAATGAATAGGATCAGCATAACATGCCCTGACCCTCCGTTAATGCTTGGGTGCTTTGAACATGAGCTCAGTTTAAACTGACAGGTTACCTCCTTACAGGCTTTGTTTTGTAGGATGATCTGACATAATGTGTTGTGTTATCAGATAAAGGTGAGGACAGATATGAGAGGAGTGTGGTGCAGCCTCACCCCGCCAGCATCCAGCCCAGGCTGCAGTCACCCAGTGCTCCCACACTGCTCCCTGGACTCAACCTGGGTCTGGCAGGAGGCTCACGGGCTCCCTTGGTGCCGTGGTTGCTCACACTTGTGGCAGCGCCACCGTGCTCATGGGACCTGTAGCTGTAGGAACTGGAGCAGCGGCTGAATCAGAGCATGGTGTGATGACTTGTGATTTTTCCCCATACCACACTAGTTTCATGCTTAGAGCACGTTCTGGGTTAACTGAGGTGTGCGTGAGCCGGGCTGGCTCTGCGGTGCTGCTCTGGGTTCCAGACATGGTTTAGCGTGGGATGCTGCCAACAGCTGGGGTGGCTCTGCCAAGGCAGCATGAGGAAACCAAGTTATCAGGGCAGGCCCTCACCTGCACTGGCTGTTGCTTTGTGAAGCACCACTAAAAGCTGAGAAGCTCCTGTGAACTTGGAAACAGTAGGCGAGTCGATCAGTCCGGATGGGCTCTCGGTTCCCCAGCTCTCAGCATCACAACAGTAGCACCTCTGTTTTGCTGTACCCCATTTTGTGCTTTCCACCAGCCTGGTTTTGGGTTTTGGGTCCCCATTTGTCTTTCTGATGGTTGGGGAACTAATCCCTGCACAGGTCGTGAGTGCTGCTCTGCCAGACACCCAGTTTCCTTTTCTTGGGGTAATTAATCCTCTCTGACTGATTAGGCTTTGTGCTTTCCATTTTGCAAGGCTGGCCAGGCTGCATCTGTGTATGCTTCACTCTGCTGCTGCTGCTGGGTGACATCTGAGGACAAGCACAATGATTTTTATGAAGTCATAATCTATCCAGCCCCAGGGTCGCAGTGCTGTGAAACCTACTGTGCTTGTGTTGCAAGATGTGGGCACCCCTGGTTTTAATTTATGCCATGATTTCATTACTTTTTGATGTGGGACATGTTCGAAGACCATGAAGTAATTGCAGTTTAGGAAATACAATTCACAATGACCTGGATGTGTTGGTGTTTCATTGTCATTAATCCTTTCAAATAAAGTCTACCTTTGGGGCTAAACATATTGCATATTAATTGCTAATATAGCTGAAAAAATGCTAAATAGTTATTTGCACAAATAATATCCCAGGATACGTTGGGAAGCATCTGAGTGCCCAGTGTAAATACACAACATGACAAAGTTCGCTTTTTCTTCACTCAGACTGACCCCAGTTTCTCTTTTGTTGGTTCTGATCATCAGGTGATGGACAAAGTTTGCAGACTACTGGTTGTTTGATAGCTTTACAGGTTTGGAGGGGTTTTGCTGGTTTTATTCATTACTGTGGTGTGTGATTGCCATCTTGTCTCTGTGGAGTTGTTTTTCACCTTTGGGCTGCTGACATTTTTAAAGCAGTGGAGCGATGAATGAGCAGCAGTGTGGGGAAGGTGTGTCCCACATGTTCACTGCCTGGCCCTGAGCCCCGTGGGAAGGGCCCAGCCTGTGCAGAGCCTTGTCATGAGTGGGGCAGGCAGGGCTGAGGTGTACAGCCAGCTGAAGGCAAGAAGGTGACCTTCAGTATAATTTTACAATAGCTGTTCCACTCAAATGCACTTGCGAGTTCATGTGTTCCCTCCCATACAGTGACCTAACCTGATGAAAACATTTTGAGTTGAATCTCCACACGAAATAGTGGAATTAAGGATGTAATTTTTTTCCCCAACTGAAAATAAATCAGCAGAGAAGCCCAAGAAACAAAATACTACCATTATTTTTGCATTCTGTGCCTTAGTTATTCAGCATAAGACTTCTGTCATAAATGATGTTCCAGTGTCCTCTTGCAACCTCTTTACCCCCTGTATCACATTTTACTGCAGCAGCCTGTGAGCCCCTAAGGGCACAGAGCTGGTGTGTGTGTGATGTGGTGGTTGTACCTGGGCTGTGTGCTCAGTGTCCAGTGCTCACCAGGAGACCGGCACTGATGTCCCATGATGGTGTTTCACTCCCAGACACCCAACCAATGCCTGTCAGGTTTGGCCTTCCACTGTCACCTGCGGTGGAGTTTGTTACTACAGGTAAAACCCGAACCCAGAGGAGGAGACAAAACACGGACATAGACTGGCCTCACTTGTAGAGTAGCAAGAGTAGTTGCTCAGAGTAGCTGTTTTCAACCAAAAACTTACTCCTTAGTGTAGAATGTGCTCCCCTGGTTCAGATGCTCCAATGCTCTAGCATGTGGCCTTAATCTTCAAAAGTGGAAAATCCTATTTACTGTGTAAGTATTTAAGCTAATTATATCTCTGATGTGAGGAACATGTGACAGTTTACACTGTATCCTTTAAAAGACATTGATGTCTCAGATCCTCATGAAATATTCTGTGCCTCATACCATTTTCGCATGTTCTACAGTGTATTTGGCAAAAATATAATTTAGTAATAATATAGAGGAAATGAGTTGGTTATGGCTAGTTCATCTGTAGAGTAAGAAATAATTCACAGCCAGTTTTTCCTGGAAGCACCATGTGTGTGTTGCAGTTGCACAGTTAGGTGGCTGTTGCATCATAGGAGAGATCTGGTGAGCAAGATGCTGTCTGGGCTTCAGAAAAACGTGGCATAAAATGCTTGGTAGGGGAAGAGTGAATCTGAAGAAAGGGCTGCTAAAATGCTGCGGAAGCTGGTTGGTCTAATTGAAGGCAGGAGAGAAAGCCCACGGGGAGCAGCTGCTCCCTGAGCGGGGCTGGGTGTGTGGCAGTGCTCGTTACTGGCACGTTGTTAATCATGTACAGCTTGTACCAGCACCCGTAACGGCGTGGCAGGGGTCAAGGCCAAGTAGATCAATTTATCATACAACCTTTGGGAGGCAGAAGTCTTCACCTACTTTGCATTCAATGAACTGATTCTTCCCTTTTCTGCCCCGAGGTCCTGACCCTTGTTTCTGTCATTCGTGCAGGAGAGAGCTGCAGCTTGCCCTCTGCATGCAGCCTGGCTTCTCAGTATTCTTGATCTTAGTTTAATCTGGTAAATTATTAGTCTTCCTCAAGTCATCCTAATGAAGGTTCCTGTGATTGAGACTTCATCCTGGATGTGGGTTATGGCTTCCCCAGCTTGCTTATGTGACTTACTGGAGAAAACATGAGGAACAAACTGACTTGGTGCAGTGAAATCACAGTCAGCTCTTTTGCTGTGCCTCAGGAGCCCAAGGGCAGGGCTCCAGAGCACGGCAGGGATTGCACAGGGGCTCAGTGAGAATGTTAATGTGTGGTGAGGGTCACAGACATTCCCTGGGGACAACACAGCAGCCCAGCGCTCCATCTGGGGGGAAGAAGACTGTGCTGCATGAGGTGTTCACCAGAAGGGTGTTCATCTAGAGTGGTTTCACCCACTCTGCATGTCCCTTCATGGCTGGGTGGGAATGGTCTTTGTTGGCTGGCACAAGCTGGTGCCCTTCCTGAGCCTTCCCCAGGCTCTCTGAGCTGGAATTGAGGAGCACTGGTCTCTCTGGGTTCTCAGCTCTACCGCTGGGATAATATTTAGCCACCAGCTGTGAAGCACTCAAGTGTCTGTGGTCCTCTGGAGAGCAAGGTCCCTGACCTGTTGTCTGTGTCTCTAGCCATCTCAGGAACACTGTGCCTGTGGCGTTAGATGTGCTCAGCACTGGGAATGGTGAGAAGCTCTGGGATGTTGCAGTGCGTGCAGCATGGTGGGGCTCTGTGCTGACACAGCCCTTTCCCTTTGGTGTTGTCCCTTAAATATGGGCCAGCCAGCCACCAGCCTGGCTGGCTGACACCAATTACATGTGGGAGAATAGGAGTGTAATTATGCATTTTTGCTGCATAATTAGCTTCTCAGATTTGTGAAGCCAAAGTGCTGTGTCTACTGGAATCTGCAAGCTTAAGGACTCAGAGGATATTGGGAACTGGGCATGATGAAAGAAATTGTGCAAGGGCTTTAAGTGCTCTCCCTCTCAGAATCTAATTGTGTGCCATGACCTTCACCCAGATCAAAGACCAGGTGCTGGCTCTGGTGCGAGATGCTTTCAGTTAAAGCACCGCAGACCTGGTTAGTGCAGATGGAGGTGGCCACCACCTGTGTTGGTCTGTAGTTTGGTAAGTCTAAAAATCTGAGATGCTGCAAGATGGAAGCACATTCCACTCCCAGGGAGTGGTTCCCTGTCTGACCCGGAGGGGGGTGGGG
>JAOXXN010000466.1:232686-245973 GCA_026770055.1 Myrmophylax atrothorax | reverse complement strand
GAGCATCTCCAGCTATGACAGGGTGTTCAGCTTTTTCAGCAATGGAAGTAAAGCAGCAGCATCCTTTATTAATCATTGGGCATAAAAACAAAGCCAGAGATCTGTACCTGTGGCACTGACTGGTTGAGTTCACTCAAGAGGGTGTTCATGATGCTGTGCAGAGATCACCTTGTAGCTGGGGATGTTTCTGGTGTCCGTGCAGCCGGATCCGTGTCTTCCATGGGTCTTGAGATGGTCAGTTCCCCATTGTTGTGGTGTCCATCAGTGGCAACAGTCTTTGCTGCCTTGCTGATTTAGGGATCAGCTTGAGTCAGGTGCTCGGGAATCCCCATCTGGCTGTAGCGTTGATGGGAGAGTAGTTCTTACCCAGCACTCCTTCACTAGCAGGTCTCAAAGCACTTCATAAATGAGATGGAGCTTCTTGCTCGTATTTTACAGATGTATTTCCTGATTCTTGCCTGTTAGTGCACTACCAGGCTGGGCAGGGATCTTCCTTTGAAGCTGGAGCTGAAGTCTGCAGTGTTACCTTGTCTGCACAGGGCTCTGGGTAGGACACCGAAGTCTTGTCATATTTGGACAGTTGATCTAATGTAAGAACTTTCTAATTAGGATGTTTATGAGTTAATCACACGTGACACTTGGTTTGCTCCCTGCTGCAAGCCTGAGATGTGTGTGAGGATGTGGGGAAGTGGATCATCCTTTTTTTGGCTTTGTGTCACCATAATGCATTATCTCCATCTGGTTGTCTCCTCCCCCCTCGTGTCCCTCAGCTGGAAGTAAGTGTGTACCAGTGGCTATTAATAGCTGAATCCTGCAACAGTCTGCTCTTACAGATGGGATTCTCAGCTTCTGAAGCCTAAAACTCATTACAAATAAGGCAATACGCTGTGTAGTCCTTAATACAATTAGCCTTGCTCTAAGTTAGGCTCTTGGGGCCAAATGCCACCCTCGGTTTTCCATGTGAAGATTGCCTGGGAGTGTCCTGGTCTGTAGATCCCGACCAGCATGTCTGCTCATCACTCATGTTGTTGATTACGGATGCAGTGGTGGTGCTTTATTTGTTAAATACGGGTGTGAGATCACATCCCCAGCATCTCGGGCTGTGTGGTCCCAATGTTCAGTGTGGTTTACAGCACCAGGACGGGAGGATTGTGGCTCTGCACTTTTCTGTGTTGCAGGAGGACATTGGCTGTTGAGAGCTTTGACTTGTCACCTGTCCTACCATCTCCTTGAACAGTCAAAACCAGCCAGAAGGGAAGGTGCCCTCTTGGCATGAGAGTTCTCTGTCTGTCAGACAGAAGCCATATCCTCTTTCTGATGGAGTGTTCTACCTGTGGGAGGAGGCAGAAGGGCAAACACACACACACATCTCACTACCACTAGTGAACCTTCTGCATGCTGGGCTTGGTGTCATGACTCTTGTCCCTAGCCCTGCCCCTTCCTGCCTCCCCATCTTCTAGAGGGGCAGGTGGGTCCAGCCATGGACCTGACGATGTGGGAGCAGTAGGAGTGCAGTGTGGGGTTAGCCAGAGAGACTCTGCACAGAACTGCCAGAAACTGCTCCAAATTGTGCTCATGTCTGGTGTGCTTTCCCTTGCCAGGCACCCACGCAGCCCTGGGAAGCAGAGAGGCTTTGGAGTCCTATTCTTAAACTGAGAGAGACCTCGGCTTTCTTGTGAGAAAGGAACCTGCGGTTTTTAGATCCATTTTGCTGCTCCTTGTGCTTTCTGGAGGGATGCATCTCCATAGGGATGCTCATGTTCCCATATGCAGGAGCAGTCTGTCCCCTTTGGGCTGGGGGTCCTGTCCTGTCTTGGCACTTGCTGGGGATGGGCAGAGCATCTTGCCTGACTTCTTCGGTGTGTTTAGAGACCATGGCTTGCCTTGAGGAGCGATCACTGTGGTGAGCATGGCCAGTGCCAGGGCTCCTCTCCAAACAGGGGCACTGCAGCATTGGCTCTGCTTTGTGGCGTATTGTCCCATGGTGATGGTGCAGCCAGGCTGAGGAATTTGCTGGCTGGGAGTGATTGTCCTGACTTCAGGCAGCAGCCATGCCCTGGTTTGAGGTTCTTCCCTAAGCTGAATTCCTGCCTTGTGGGGCACTTTGTTCTTGATCTCCTGAGAGCTGCTGCCTCACCAAACCTCTTTCTTTTCTTGCAATCTGTTTCTGACAACGTGTGAAGTTATTGACAAGGTGATGAAATCAGTGGACTAGGGTTTGCCAGAAAATGGCTTTTTTCCTCTGCATAGACAGTCTTAGGCCTTCAAATGAAACCATCCCCCTGTAAAACCCATGTGCTGGGCTCAGGGCAGTGACTGCTGGATTGGTGGTCCCGTGGTCCGTGGGTTCAGTGGTACATTCTCAGTGCATGTGCAGGCCTGGGAAGAGATGTGGGTGGTAATTAGGAGTAGGAAAATGCCCCATGTTACTGTCCATGCGAGTTCTTCCCCGCTGGGTGCAGGGTACACACAGCAGCGTGTTCTGCAGTCGCTCCGGCTGCCTCCTGGGTAAGCACACTAACAGGCAGCTTGGCTGGGTAGTCGGATTTAGCCTTTGTTACGTCCTTGGCAGTGCTATTTGGAGGCTGGAAGGCTATTTTAGGTATATTTAATCACAGTTTTTTCTTGCTTAGTGAATGGCTGCTGGTACAGTTATTAACCTGTAGTGAAAAGCGTTACAGCAGATGGGAAGTGTTCAAGGCATTCTTTTGTCCCATCCTCCTCCAAAAGACAGTGAAAACAATACATTTATCACAAGCACAGTTTTCTGGCTAGCAGGGTTTGCAAGCAGTTTACTGTGTGCATTTCTTTTACCTTCCAAAAGCCATTGATTTTTGCAGTGTTGCAATTAGAAAACAAGAAGCCTATAAACCAATGTGTTCCTGTGTTTTAAAATGGAGTTTCAGTCTCCTGCTGTCTTTTTATTGGTTTCCCCCTTCCCAGCCCTGCTGAATGTTGCTTGAGTCAGCATGTTGTAATTGGCCTGTAGAGATCAGGTCTGGCTGGTCTCACTTAAACCCAAATGGCTTTGCTACAATTTCACTGTTCTTGGGCTTCCCATGTAGGAACTTCCCATGCACTCCTGTGCAGCTCCTACCGTGGCTGTATTGACTGGGAGCACTCGGCTAATCGCTTCCTGTAATTAAAATCTTCACTAGGAATAAAGTTAATCTTCTCAGAGCATATAAAACCTGACCCGCAGCCTGAGCAGGCAGAAACACTGTTGTTTATAGACACCTTTATCCAAGTGTAAAGGGCCTGATCCCAAAGCAGAAGCAATTAGGATAATTAAATATTCCTTGTCCTGAGCTAGTGATATATAATAATAAACTGTAAGTGATATGACGGCATTCATAGGTTTTTGAGGTCAGAAGGGACTGTTTCCCCTGGCTCTGGTAAGACACCGCTCTGCTCATGCCCTGTCCCTCTGATGGGAGTCACCAGTTCTGCCTGTCAGGGTGCTGGGATTGACTGGAGCTTTGTTGGGTTTTAAGCTCTTTTAGGTTTACATTTTCTCAGTCTGATGGTGCTCAGTAAGTTTGGCAAAGAGAAACAGAGGAGACTTTCCCCAACTCTTTTTCTCTGTGTTTGCATAAACACATTAATAAACTAATTGCCCAAATCCTTGCTGGCTGGCGGAAGCATTAAGCTTGCTATGGGCAGCTGACTTGAACCATATGGTTTGGTCCCAAGGCTTCTTTGAGATTTTAGAAGAGGTTCAAAAAGTGCCTATTTGCATCATCTTGAAACATTGACATTCCAAGCACAAATAATTTTGCATAATTTATTACTCTTGCTGTAGCTTTACTCATACTCCTAAGTTCAACTTCAAAGTACTGCATTCTCACTGCTAATTATTTATGTGCAGCAAAACAAAACAACATAAAGTGCTATCCAGGCATTGCTGTGTTTCATTGGATGAAGAAACTCAAGACTTCTTCTGTAGTCATAATATTTCATGTTCATTTATTAAAAGCCAAAGTCAGAATGAAGATTACCTTTCCAGCAACCTTTCCTGGAATTTTAGACTGATGAAAATCAAGTGCTTGTGGAGAGAAAATATGTGGTACCTGGAAGATGCCAGGTTCTTGCCATCAGCTGTTTTAATTTGGACAATTATAGTACATTTGTCACTTCCACTTTTATTCAGTGTGAGATCCACTTGCCAGTTCTCACACACTGTTTTGGTGCAACATTTCATTGGCAAAGTGTCAGGGGTGCCTGATGTGACAGTGCTGTTACTGCTTTCCCCAGTTCCTTTTCTAATACCCATTATCTTTGCAGCAAATGCCATATCTAAAATCAAAAATGTGGGTGAAATGTGCAGTAAGCCAAGTGCCAGGGAGAACCTGAAAGCAGGACTTTGCCAAACCTGCTTCACTGTGAAACCTGGTGTGCCAGTTACTGGGTTCCCCCACCATGATCTGAGGTTCCTGACCATCAGTTCTGTGCCAGCTGATGTACTGTCATGGAGAGCACTGGGCATGTGCTGTGATGTTGTGCATCCCCCCCCCACCGTTGAGTGGATGCTGATGGTGGGTACCAGGGCGATGTCAGCGGTTGCGTTAGATGGGGGCTGAATAAATCTGTGTGCATGGATCATTGAGCCTCTTTGTTGTAAAACAAATGGCCTATGGTCAGTTAATCATATAAAGAAACATCTCCCAGACCTCATGGCATTATTCATAAGTACTAAATCCTCTTGCAGTTTCATAAACAGAACATCAGTTAAATTATGGGGAAATTACAGTCTGGAACGGTGGTTAGAGATGTGGCTTCCACAGGCTGTGGAGAAAAAGGAAAGAGATATTTGGTTTTTTGCAAAGGACTTGTCTCTCCCCCATCTGAACTCTCCCTCTGCCTTCAGCTTGCAGGTCTCCTTGTGCTGCACATCTGTGCTCACCATGCTCACCCAGCCTTGTTGGGTGCTGTGGTAGCCTTGTGATGGGCAGTGTGTGCCCTTGGCTGCTGGTCCATGGTGTCCTTGTCCATGGCTGGTGGCTGTGGAGCCTTTGGTTCCCCAGTGTCACAGCTGCAGGAGTGGGCTGCTGGCCATCATGGTGTGAGTGAGGGCTGGCAGTAGCCTGGGGCCCTGGGCAGTCTGGTACATCTTGGCATTGCCCCTTCCGTGTGAGATAGCCGTCTTGGTACTGATGAATTGTCTTTGTTTCCTGCCCTCATTTCTGCCTGCTGGAAAGGGATTGAGTGTGCTGGAAGGTTGCCTGCTCTGATGGTAACTCCCAAAGTCTGTCCGCCCTCTGCTTCAGTGCCAGCCCCACTAGTCTGTGGTGTGTGCTGGGCAAATGGGAGCAGTAGAAAGTCACACTGTGTTGTTTTCATCCAGATTTACCTAATTCTTCATTAAATGGCTTAGTGGTGGCTCCCAGCCATGTGAAGCCAGGGGCTCTGGGCCATGTCCGGAGGGGCAGCTGCCTTCCCATGGCAGCTTTTTTCTTGGCCTGCGGTCCCTGAACATCCGTTCCTTCTGCTGGGCGCCTAGAATTGATGTCGCTTTCCCATCATGGTTTAAAACAAACCCCCAAACTGTGGTGTCCCAATTTACAGTTCGTGTTTCAAGAAAGTGGCTCTTAAGTCTTGCCAGCCCTCAGCACATTCACTTGTTAAATTATGCATATGCTAATGAAGTGTGAAAATCAGCCAAATAACAACTCTCTGTAATCGCTTAATGTCCCCAGAGTATTGTGGCTTTTTATTATTATTATTTTATGATTTGTGACCCATTCTGAGTTACGTTTCTGCAGGGTGTTCTTCCAGCAACTGGGGTTAATTAGTATTTTCCCTTTTTCTCCTTCTCAATGAAGCACAAACGTGCTCACAGCCCACAGTTCAATTTGTTTCCTGTTTTGATTAAATAATACACAGGTTTCCATCAGGGTGGGGAACAGCTTCCCAGCAGAAATGCTAAAATCCACACTCTTACCCACTGTATGCGCCTGGGGATATGGGCAGGGACCATGTCCTCGTCGAGTGTCCTGCAGTTGCTTTTGTTGTGATGGCTGTTTTGGGGAAGTGGTGCCGCTCCTGATCCCCCCGGACAGTGTCCCTCATCCCCAGGATGAAGCGCTGCCTCGCTGTGCAGCGGCAGCCAGCTGATCTGCCCCAGGCATTGCTTGATTCCCCAGCTTTCCCATCCCTGCCACAGTGGAAGCCACACAAATACCTGTGTCAGGAGGGTGTTGCATGGGTAGCATGCAACTTTTCCCTGGAACTACTACTCCTCCTGCCTGGCATGAGCTGGTGTCAAGTGCTGTGTTTGGATGCTGCCTCATCCCACCTGAGTGGGTGTGGGCGAGTGTTCAGGGTTCACTGACCCTGCTTTGTAGCAGACATTGTCCCAAATCCCTCAGTGTTCTAGGGCACCACCAGGCTTGCAAAGGCTTGACTAGGCTGGCAGTGGCACTGGGAGTCACCAGAGGTGGGTGACGCTGTGGTGTTTGAGTGGGGAGCTCTGAACCTAAGCTGGATGTGACTCAGGCTTCAAGCAGGGCTTAGATCTGCTCTAAGGCCTTACTCAAACAACATGATTCACTCCTTGGTGAACCTCAGAAGGCTGGAGTGTGAGAATGGGAAGCCCAGTGCCTTATCTTTGAATAAGCATCGGGCAGGCCGTGCATAGGAAACAGCATTGCCTAATGCCTGGTAACACCTGATAACCTGCTTTCTCACTAACAGCACAAGGAAGAATAGAGATGAGGGACCCAGCTCTTACCTCATTTCTAGAAGGTGTTCTGTAAGAGAACGTATTGTTTATCACTATGGCTTTTTGTTGGATGTTGTGTATTTATGTCTGTTGGGTGTTGACCACAAGTGCTGCAGACAGACACACTTTGCTTAACCCTTCTCCTGTTGCGTCCAAGCCATTTTCATACTCGTGCCAGTCCTCTTGTGTCACTAACAGGCTTGTGTTCAGGATCAGTGTTCCTGTGGTGCCACACCTTTCATCTGTGATAAAAGTGAAGTCACGCTTTTCACAAGTAATCACAGCTTTGAGTGAAGTGCTGTCCTACGCTATGTCCCCTGCCCAGTGCTGCAGCCTCCTGGAGCTGCTGTGCTCCAGGGCAGGAGCTGAGAGCCTGCATTCCCCATGGACTCATGTGGTAAGGCCAGGCAGACAATCACTTTAAACAGAATCACTCATAGCCTGTGACAGCAAAATCATAGACTAATAGCAGAACTACATGCCCCTCAGTTAGACAGAACCTTGGTGACCTGAGTACTGGGTGTTTCACAGTGCATGTCACTGGTGCTGTTGTGTTGCTTGTGTCGCTGCTGACAGAGTGGCCACCGTGTCTGGGCAAGTGATGGCTGCTCCTGCCCAGCCTCTTGTGTGCAGGAGCACTTTATGTACTTGTCTCCATTTGCCACTAGTTTAGAATAGACTGATCAAAGTTTTCCATGCACTCTAATTGATGTTGGCGTGTTGCTTTGTTAACAAGACCTCACTGGGAACAGCCAGGTTCAGCTCTGACTCTGGTCCCTGCACTGTGGTGGATGAACAATGTCAAGATTATCTCAGTCCAACAGTTTTGTCAAAAATATTTTGCACTGATCCTGCCTGGGGAAGCGCCATGTTTAGCTTCAATGATACAGCACCAACACCAGCAACAGAGCTCCCAGCAAAGACCTTTAATTCCCTGTCAGAATCAACTTAATTAAATCCCGTCTGACTGGGAGAGGGTTTTCATTTGATCTAATGAATGACCATGCTTCCATTTGGAAGCATATTACATCTTGGAGTTTATTCCCTATAACAAGCAAGGGTTTTCTGCCTGTTTCCACTGAAGATAGATGTCTCTGAAATTTCTGATTGTTTCCAAGTGAAAATATTTGTTATTTACACTTGCAGTTCCCAAACCAAGTGGTTTTCACTCTCTGTTCCTTACCAGTAGGAGGCAGGGATGCTGCCTCGCCCATGCAGACCCTGGGCCTTCCCCAGGGACTTGTGGAGCTCCACGCCCTGGGCAGCAAAACCCCAAAGTTCAAAGACAGACTCATTTATAGCTGCAGTCTGCTCCTTTAGCTGCTGCACAAATCACTTTTAAGCAATTCATTTCAGTGGCTCAGGACGTCACTTAATGAACCCAACACTAAATTGAAAGAAAGTAAGTTTAATTAAAATACTGCAAGGAAAATGTCTTGAGACAAACTCTTCCAGGGGCAGATTGAAAATGGTGGCACAGACATCCAGCTTCTGTGGGAAGAACTGTTAAAACAGGCACAAAATGCAGTTTGTGATGAGTTTTAGGGTGAGCAGACAAAATGTATGTTGTGGCCTGGCCCCATGCAGGGGCTCTGGGTTGCTGTGAGCTCTTGCACTGCCTCACAAGGGGTTTGTGCTCCTGCAGGAAGCAGTGGGGCTATGCTGGATAGTGGTGTTGAGCTGCCTGCTGCTGGTGTCACTGTGCCTTTGGCACCTCTGGGAATAGGGTGCATCCTGGAGGGAGGACCCCGAGTGGGACCAGTCCCCAAAGACACTGGGAGGGCACTGGTGCTGACAGGCCACGTTGCCTCCCAGAGAGGGGATCTGTGTGTGGTGAGACTTGGCTGGGACAGAGGCAGGGGAAATGCTGCTGGTGGAGCACTGTGGTGGCTGATGTCAGATTGAAATGTCCCTTCTGCCCAGGCACAGGAGCTGAGATGGGGGTGGCACAGCCCATGCTCTGCGTGGCATGGTCTGCCCAAGTCCCTTTAGTGCTGCTGTCCTACTCAGTACAACCCCAGATGTTGGATAAAGCCATCTTTAGCTGATTAAATTCAAATCTATGCAACAAATGCCAGGGACTGTCTGCACGTAGCATTCAGTGTGTTTGCTTTCCCCTAGAACTGGAATTGGGGCGTTCAGCACATTCTTTCAAACACCACTGCTCTGATGGCCATGGCTTCCATGGGTGCTTGCTGCAGAGGTAAAATATGGCACAGACGGGTCAGCTGCCCATGCAGAAGGTGTTCAGATTCCATGAGCTGCATTCCCTGTTTGCCTCCTCTCATTCCCCATCATATGCCAGGCCCATCCTGTCTCACTGCTGACCCCCTGATGTTTCTCACTGCTGACCCACCTCAGTGCCACCTGCCTGGCTGACCTGGCTGCAGGCAGCTCATTTAGCCACTCCATGCCCAGGTTTACCACAGACACATATTACTGTGAGTCTCCACATATGTAAAGTGTTTTGTGATCCTTTATGGAATAGGTCTCTGCAAGTGGTGCCTGTTACTGAGCGCTCAATGCTGGGGTCCTGTGAGAAGCTCCTGTCATGTTGGGTGCATGTTTTAATGCAACAGAGAATGACATCAGAGCAAGATGGTAACAAAATTCGGTCATAAGCTGAAAACAGCTGCTCTATGTGAGAGCAAAGCTTGCTGCTTCCAAATTTTACTCGGTTAGCTGACATTTGGGTACTTCTAATTAAAATTTTTAAACAGTCAATAGTTTTTGCTGATCAGCTAACAGATGGCTGCAGCAAGATGACCAGAAAGACAGACTGCATGGCACACGGAGTGTGTTGGAAAGTATCCATCCATCCCGATGTCTGCACACTGACCCTTCAGCTCTGTAAGAACTGTCTAACGGGGGCTGCATGTCTGAGGGTTTCCTGGGTTTGCAAGCCGACATCCCCAGGACACACGCGCTGAGAGTCTCAGAGCTCGTGCTGCAGTGGCCACCAGCGTGTTACCTTTCGAGAAAAGCAGCCTTTGTGTTCCTGCTGGAGATAAAGATCTTCTAAATACTAAGAGCCTCCGTGTTGTTACCATCTGTGAGTTCCTGCTTCCTGTGTCAGCTGTTCAGGTTTCAGCAACCAGCGATGTCCCTGGTAATGCAGGTTTTCGGAAGGTATTTGGGAACCAGACCAGTTTTTGGGTTGCTTATGCCTTGGTGCCCATGCATGAGAAATGTCCAGGGAGTTCCAGGGCAGACCTGGTAGGTCTGTAGAAATCCTTGGAGTTTTTAAAGATGTGGAAAAGGTGGAGGACTTGATTGATGCTCAGGTGTTTTTTACAGAATCTCATTTATTTTAAGGATATGTTTTGCAGATGGACTTGGATTTTCCATCACTATTCCTAAGCCCGAATCAGCCATATTGAGGAGGTTGTGTCTGCTGTGCTGCTAAGCCTCTTGGCAGAGGGATCCCAGTGTAAATCCTGCAGTGAGCCAAGGCACAGAGCAGTCGGATGAGTAGCCTGGGATGCTCCTGGCAGTGTGAGCCAGCTCTGCAGCACAGCACAGGCGGCGAGGCAGAATCCAGCCAGAGCACGGGGCTGGAGGAGGCACGGGCTGTGGGCAGCAGTGGTGGGTGCAGAAGGGCAGGCTCTGCCAGCCTGAGACTGCCCCAGCACCATCCTCTGAGCCTCCAGCAGTGGGAACACCAGCATGTCATGGAGGACTGTCCTGATGTGTGTGTGTGTGCAAAGGCACAAAGAAGAAAAGAACAGTAAAAAGAGAAAAAAAAAAACAAAACAAGACAATACAGCAGATGATGGATTCCAGTAATTGGCCACTTCTAAGTTGGTTTGCTTTGAAGTTGCGTGCTCTGCATAGTATGGTTTGTGGTTACCTCAGGTGTGCATGCAGAGGGTCTGTCCTGCCACAGCCTGGGCACATGGGAACCTCTCCTGCCCCACACAAAGCTGGGGCTGTGTTTGCTTTCCTCAAGTGGGCGATGCAATGCAGCCTCCCCCTGGCTCCTGCTGCCAGCATGGCTGCTCTGGGACACCCTAAAGCAGCTATTGGTCTCCCTTGCAAAGTGGGGGTTATTTGCACTGGTAGGGAGATTCTCAGTCCCATGCTAGTTGTATTGATTAATGTGCTGTTTTGCCATCACAGGTGTGATGTGTAACAGTTCTATAAGGTGTTCATAGCCTGACCCATTAAAAACTGTCATTAATCCAAGAGCTAACGAGTTGTGCATCTTGATGCCAAAAGAGGAGTTTTGTGTTGCATGTACAAACACAGAGCCAGCGAGGATTGGTGGGCAGATGCAGGCGCTGGGTTGTGTTGGGGGCCAAGGCCCGGGGCAGCCCCGCCAAAGGCAGCTCTGCCCTGCTCTGTTGGCCTCCACAGCTGGGCTAAGTTATGGTTCTGCCTGAAAGCTGCTCTTTGCTTTCCTCTCTGTTTTATTATTCTCCTCCTGTTGATGACCTGACCCATCACATCCTAAGGCTACTACATGGTCTGTGCTGGTGCATTCGCCTCTGAGGAGCATTCACCCCACTTCTTGCACGGCCCTGCCCTGCACACCATGAGAGCTGCTGCTCCTTGTGAGTCTCTGTGCCAAACTCTTCGACAATGTTGTTTCTTCCTGAGCTCTCCTTTCCAGCAGTTCCAGTGAACTACACCTGGCCAGGATGGTGGAGAGATGTAAATTCACGTTCTTGCACACCAGCACCCTGAAATGGGTGCTGTGGTGGGGATGCTGCAGCAGCACAGGGGGAGCTGCCAAATGCAAGTTTCTTTCGTCTAGGTTGGTAGCACAAAATTATTCTTTGCTACAACAAGGGCAGAGAAATTTGGAATGTGCCAGTATTTTTAGAACTTCAATCTAGGAGAGTTATTCCATTTTGGGGAAGAGGAGCAGCTGCTGCTGGCTCTGCAGTGCCGTGTCATCACGACGAGGAGCCGTCCCCAGAGCAGGCTCAGCAGCACATCTGACCCTGCCCAAAGATGCTGGGAGGTCTGATCTGAGCCATGACTCCAGCCCAGTCCTGGCAGGAAACAAAACTCAGGATGGGCACAGAGATGGGCGTGGGCTTTCCCCAGGACTTGCAGGTGTTCAGGCATGTTGTTCTTACACAAACCCTGTCCTCCCTCCTTTGCCCAAGCCCTGGCCTGTCTGGGATGGAGGGGGCAGGCAGGTGCAGGTGCCATGCCATGCTATGCCATCCTGTGCTATGCTGTGCCATGCCATGCTGTGCCATGGTGTTCTGTGCTTCACTTCGTGGTGTTGGTGAGCAATTGTGTTCCAGGGCGTTTTGCTGATGCTACGAGATCCTTATTGGGCTTAATGCAGTGGAATTGATTTCTGTTTCCCAGGCTATCATTCACCTCAGCAGGGGAGAATCAATGCCGATCAATCACATGTGAGTTTGCATGCAATTAGATCCCAGTTTAACCTCTGCTGTCCTCTGCCCTCCCACCTCACACTCCCCTGCTATGGACCACACAGTTTGGGGGAGGATTGATGGCCCAGGCTCCCCACGTGATGCTGCACATCTCACCTTGCCCTGTTCTTGTGGGATGTGGGTGGCACTTCCCTGTCCCATTCAGCTCCATGGCCTTGCCCAGGCTTTCTTCTTTTTAGCCTGTTGTTTCTGTACCTCAGGGGCCCTGAACTCCCTGTGTTTTGGTTCCTCACTGAAACTTTTTCATGGGCGGAGAAGAAAGCTGTGTTCAGATCTTAGGAGTAGCCTCTTGCTCTACCTGTTGGGGTGAGGATGGGGGATGTGGCTCTGCTGCAGCTGTCAGTGGCGCTGGGGTAAATATAACCTGACAGAAGGGAGAGCAGGACCTGGTTCCTTCAGAGCGCCTTGTGGTGTTCTAGCCTGAGCATTGGTATGTCCAGAGCTTCCATCAAAGTTCATGTAAAGCCCTGCCGTGGGCATGAATTCCTCATCACTGACAGCACGTGCCTTTCAGAGTGAAAGCCTTGCTATGTTTTATTTTTAAGAGAGGAAGACATAAAGTGAGACCAAAAGGATCTCTTTTAAACAGTGAAATGCAGAGCCTCAGCATTTCCTGAGCAAGGTAAGAGTCACAGGCTGTCACTGAACATCAGACCCAGGAGTCCTCCTCAGAAGGCTGAGGGTTGTACAGAATTATTCAGAGGCAACTCAAAGGTTTGTGTCCTCCTTGAAACCCCCCTCCTGAGCTTGGAGTCTACCACCTGCCAAGGCATGGTGGGATGCAGAGGCAGTGGAATGCATAGAGTCCCCCACAGAGGATCTGTGGGTGGGCTTGTGCTCTGTCTCTTCCATTATCAGACACTCCCTCTCTAAGCCCCCTTAATTTTTCATGATCTCCTTGTGCTTTCTTCATCCGCCTGAGTGGTTTCAGATGTAGGTTTTGTTTTCCATTAACAGGACCTGTTGGTGTCCCACTTCCTTTCTGCCTGGTGGCTGAGCAGCAGGCTGGGAGTGGATCATGGTGCCATGGCTTGGTCGTGCTCTCAGTCGGGGGTCACATCCCTGTCCCCTCAGCAAACCTCCACAGCCCTCTTTCTGTTCGGGGGTCTGACAGGGGGAGGAGGGATGTGGTTGTGGTGAGTTATTATCTCA
>JAOXXN010000466.1:175432-210656 GCA_026770055.1 Myrmophylax atrothorax | reverse complement strand
AAATAGGTTCGTTGTGTAAGAGAGAATTAGTGCTCAGAAATCCTTTCCATGAGCTCAGCAGCCCAGATCTGCTTCTGCAGCAAGAGCAAAGCCATGCAAAAGCCTTCAGCCCGAACCAAAAATAGCTGCTCCAACTGTCTGTCTTGCCCAGCCACTAGTTTTGGTTCACAGACCTGCCCAGGGACTGGGCAGCACCACCTGTGATGGGACGCCCATCCTGACATCACATCTGTGTGTGTGTGTGTGTGCGTGCTGGGACCCTGGCATTGCCTCTGTGTGTGCTGGGACCCTGGTCATGGCACCATCTGTGTACTGGGACCCCAGTCCCAGCAGAGGCTCTCCTGCTGCCAGTGCCAGGACTGGGCGAGGGTCTGCACATCCCATGGTGGAGCCGGTGGCCATGGCCCTGCTGCCAGCGCCAGAGGCTCTCAGTGCCAGAGCCCTTGCAAGGACACTGGCACAGGGACAATGATGGTAACTCGAGCCAGGCTCCACCTCTTGGCTGCTTTGAAGTTTAAGAAGTTGACTGCTCTTTTGTACTGGACCACATGCAGGGCTGGATCCTGCACTGGGATGTGATGAGGCTGGATCCCCTGCTGGGCTTGGTGTGAGGCTGAATCCTGTGCTGGAGCTGGGTCCTGCAGTCACATCCAGGGTTCCGTGGTGGAAGAGATGCAGCCATTAAAACACCCCTCATGACTGATCCATGTTCCCAGCAATATCCTGCTGCACTGGGGATCTGGATGGAGACGGCTGGACAGATCCACACCAGCAGCATCTCAACACATCTTTGTGATGGATTTTTTTAAAGCCTCCGCTGATGTTACTTTGGAATCAGATTTTTAAATATATTTAATTTGGAACTTTATTAATCTCTTTCTATCTGTGATTTAGTCAAAGACTGATCAGATCAAATCTGTAGGTTGCAGTACCTATAAAATATTTACATTGATGTCAGTTATGCTGCCCCACCAATTCCTGGAGTCAAAGGTGCTTTGCCAGGCACCCAGGCTTCTGGGCTGTCAGTAGGTAGGTCTCTAATGATCCTTCCTGCAGTGCTGGGACAGGGTGGCAGGTCACTGGCATGGGATCAGGGAGCTCCTGCCTTGGCTGAAGGCAGGGCTTGTCCTTTCCTCTTCCCACAGTTTTTGAAGAGCCTGAAGACCCAAGTAACCGGTCGTTTTTTTCTGAGATCATCTCCTCAATCTCCGATGTCAAATTCAGCCACAGTGGGAGGTACATCATGACCAGGGACTACCTCACTGTCAAGGTGTGGGACTTGAACATGGAGAACCGGCCCATCGAGACCTACCAGGTGAGTGTAGCATGGCTGGGCACCTGCAGCAGTCAGGCTCTACTGAGCTCCTTCATGAGCCATGCTCTGGGCCAGCTGCAGGAGCGGTGGGTATACACCTGATGGGTGGAAAGCAAATGAAGAGTTGTTAAACCTGGAATTGTGTGGCCTGGTGAGCTGTCACCATGTCCCCAGGCTGCAGGTACGTGAGGGGCTGGAGGTGGGTGAGGAGCAGGAGCTCAGGTGCTGGCAGCTGGGACAGCCAGGTGGAAGGTCTTGTGCAGAGCAGTAGCCCTTTTCCTGCCACCCTCTGCCAGGAGATGTCCCCTGGCACTGCCCAGTGCTGTCCAAGCCATATGTGGAGTATGCTTGTAGGTGCTTAGAGGGGAGTGGTGGCAGTGGGAGGGCATGGGGTGCCGGGCAGTGCCCAATGCTGCTGGCTCGGCTGTGGGGAGCGTGGGGCTGGGCTGGGTCCATCAGCCCCCAGTGAGAGCAGGGCTCGGCCTGCTGATCACTGGGCTGTGCCAGTCAGTGTGGGATGCTCATCCCATCCCTCCCACCGGCAGGTCCATGACTACCTGCGAAGCAAGCTCTGCTCACTCTACGAGAACGACTGTATCTTCGACAAGTTTGAGTGCGTCTGGAACGGGTCCGACAGGTGAGCGTGCGGCATTGGGGTTCATCTGGCCTAGGGATGCTGGCTTTGGGGTGGCCTGAGTGGTTCCACAGCCCCTGGCAGTCCCTTACCTGGTCTTTGGCTGGGTGGAGGTCTAGAGAGGTGCAACAGGGACCACCTGCACCTGCAGCCTTGTATGTGGGTGCTGCTGCAGTTGTCTGAGGGTTCCACTCACTCCTGGATGGGATCAGTTTCATCTTCCACAGCTGGAGGAAGGTGGTAATCGGTTTAGCTCCAGATTGCCCAAGTCTGGGAATGATGAGTGTTCAGGTGTTACTCACACTGAGCCAGGCTGCTGGAAGCTTGTGAGGCTGGCTGACCTGGCAGGGCTGACAGTTTTTTTGTCAGAGCCATCAGAGTGAGCTAACAAGGCACAACTGGGCCTGAGGCACATTCCAGCTCTTACCAAATCTCATTATGCTTCTGAATGTTCAGTCTGCCTCTGATCACCAGCAGTTTGCCCCTGAAAAGTTGTGAAAATCATATGTCCTTCCCCCGACAGTGTCATCATGACTGGCTCCTACAACAACTTCTTCCGCATGTTCGACCGCAACACCAAGCGCGACGTGACGCTGGAGGCGTCGCGGGAGAACAGCAAACCCCGCGCCATCCTCAAGCCCCGCAAGGTCTGTGTGGGCGGCAAGCGCAGGAAAGACGAGATCAGCGTGGACAGTCTGGACTTTAGCAAAAAGATCCTGCACACAGCTTGGCACCCCTCTGAGAACATCATCGCCGTGGCAGCCACGAACAACCTGTACATATTCCAGGACAAGGTTAACTAGAAGGACCAGGTGTTCTTTAGGAGTTTCATGTACTGATACCAGTAAACACATAATTTCAACTGTTTCTTTTCTTTCTTTTTCTTTCTTTCTTTGTTTTTCTTTCCTTCCTGTTCTTTGTTCAGTTCCTGCTCTGCAGATTGAGGTTGTGCAGAGGAGCACTGGGGCACCCTGGCCCAGGGCCACAGGGGGCACCCCCAAGACACCAGATTTACACGGGAGGAGCTGAGACGTGGTGGGGGCAGTGGTGGGTGTCAGGCCCAACTGTCCCATGTTCCCAGGCAGCAGTGGGGTGGCAGTGGCCCTCTGCTGATGGCCAAGGGGGTGATGCAGGGGGGGCTGTTGCCTGTCAAGTAGGGTGGGGGGGTAACACACTATGGCCCCTTGGCAGCTTTGGTGACAGGGATCCTGCTCCAGTGGCTTTAAATTGATCCCAGATATATTCCACCTGCTGTGTTGAAGATTGGAACGTCACCTCCCTTTGCCATTTTCCACATTTGTCTTTTTATTACAATTATTTTGTGTTTTAACAACAGAGACAGCAAAACCAAACATAAAATGGAAAAGTCCAGTTTTGCTATGGATGAGCTTAAGTGGGGGCAGGGGGTTTGCTGCACCCCAAGACATGTCTGCTCTGGCCAGGCTGCCCCCCACACCCAGAACCCTGCTGAGGATTTGGCTTTGTAGATACTGTGGTGCCTTCTTTGGTATATGAAATACCTTTATAAACGATGCTTCCGACCTGCATTGATCGCAAACCAAACTGACCCTGGGCTCTGCTGCAGTTCTGGGCTTTGCTTTGGTCAGTTTCCTCATTCTGTTGTGAGCTCTTGCATGTTGTGACTGACTCACTCTCTCACTCTCCCTCTCTCTTTTGTAATTTATTTATTTATTTATTCAATTTTTTAATGATAAAGTATAAGTTGCTAATTTATGACCTTCTAAAGAAGAATCCAGCCGTATATTGCTGTTAGCCCCTGACTGTGTCAGAGAGAGGCTGTCTGCGGTCCTACATTATAATAACAATGATAATAGTAATAAAACCAGTAACTTTCTCTTTGCATGGCGAGGCTGCCTCTTTCTACTCTACAGATTGGTCAGGTCCCTCTTTTACTTGAGCAACTTTTCAGTAAAAAAAAAGGATCGACTGGATTTTCCGTAAATCTTAAAACTGTTCCTGCAGCAAGAGGCAAATGAGTAAATGAAGTCAATTACAAAATCCAACACTGTCACTTTGGCAGTGGCTCCACAAGGGTGACCCCGCTGCTATCCCTCCTGTGGGCACTCCCAGCACCTGCTCCCTGGAGGGACTGGGACACGACTCACCGAGGGCCAGGTGCCTCCCAGGACAGTCTCTCTGCGAGGATCCTGGCGTGTCCCAACCAAGGAGAAGAACTGCTGTACACCCACGGACCGCATGGACTGTGCAGAAAACCAGGAGCTGGGTGGTGGCAGGGACCCCTCGGGGCACGGAGCTGCAGGGACACCCCAGCCCCACACATCACCTTCACGGAGCCACCCCAAGGGAAAAACAAAGTACACTGGCTTATGGATTTATTCCAAGGGATGGCTTTCAGGAGTAACATTTTTTTTTTAAATGAGAAATGAAAAAATAAAATAGGAAGAGTAAATGAACCATTTTTTAAGAAAATGCTTTTTGGTTCTGTAAGGAAAGCCTACGCTGCAGTGTCAGAAATAAAGTTGTCCCAAATGTGTCTGTGTGGAGTTGCTGCCTGTTATGCCTCTCATGCAGGGGGGATGGTGGCTCTGTGGTCTCCAGGGGGCCCTGGTCTGAGGGTGGCTGCCAGGGCTGTACTGATGAGGGATGGCTGGGGGGCCTGAGATCCCAGGGATTCTGGGTCCCTCAGTGTGTGGGCCCTGTGGAACATGGAATGTGGGGAGAGGGAGCACCTGGATCTCCCCTGCTGCAGCAGGATGAACCTTGGGACTCACAGCCCTGCAAGGCTCTGCTGGTCCGGGCCCCTGCCCAGACTCTGTCCTAATTCTGGGCTGTTCTTGGTGAATTTAAGCAGCAGCCCTTAATTAGCAGCTGCAAGGCACAGACTGTGCTGTCAGGGACATGTTCCTCAGATACTTCCACATTTCTGCAGGCCTTAATTGAAACAGCAAGAAATCCAGCCCTGGCTCTGCTCTGTGGGGTGTGGCATGTCGTGGGTTGCTGAGCCTGGTTACTCCACAAGGCAGAAATGAGTCCAGCTTTTCACAAGTGGTCTCTTTCCTTTCTCAATCTTGCTAATCTTGCTTGGATTTAACCTCTGCCTCCTCTGAGTGCTTGGCCACAGCAGCAGGGCCAGTCAGGCGAACTGCTGGGCTGTGATGGGAATGGTGCTAGGGAAGTTGTCAGCATCCCTTAAACCCAACCTTCTCTCTGGATGAGGTTCCCACAGGCTGTCCCTGACTCTGGGCACACACAGGACCCTGCCCAAGGGGCTGCCAGGAGCAATGAGCTCTGGTGTCACACACCACCTGCATGTCCTCCAGAAGCAGCATCCCCCTGCCCTGGGGCCCAGCCTATGGGTGTGATTGCTTTATCTACAGAATAAGCAGATAAATACATGTTAATGAACATCTGGTCTCCATAAACCAGATCAATTAAAATTAATAGCCATCTTATTCATTTAATGAACAAGTTAACCATATTCTAAAACAGCCATAAGAAACATACGGCTTCCCACTTGGCCACACTGAGAGGATATGCATTTACTGGCAGAGCAGGGGAGGGGGTGCAAGGCCACAACTCCCAGGACAGTGTCCTGCTCTGGACACCTCCCATGTCCCAGACATGACCATGGCCACAGCATCATTGTGCACAGGCACCTGAGGACAATGGAGGGCACTGCTGGCTGGCAGGGAGGGACAGGCCACATCCCATGGGGGGATGGCAGGGGTGTCTCCCTGATTCAGAGGGCACTGTGATGGCAGCTGAGCCCCAAAATGAGCTGAGTTGGTTGTCACACGTGGACTAGACTGCCCCAGACCCAGCCAGGGCTCCTCCTGCCCCACAGCCTCCTTGGTCAGCCTTGGGGTTGTACTTCCCACCTGGGAGCTACACCTCCTGCAGGCTCTCATACTTGGGGCCTTACCCAGCTACAATTCTCGTTAGTCCACACCCATTCCCGGCAAAGGCATCACCCAACACCAGTTTGCAAGGGTTTGGGTACCCCCACACTAATGGAGGGGGCAGACACAGGGGTGTGATGCTTGCTCTGAATTCAGGGCATACACATTCATTCCAAGCACCACATTCTGCTGTCTGCAGCACAAATCCCCCCAGGCTGTCCCAGTCTTTGTGAAACAAAACCTCTTCTCCCTTGATGCTCAGCCTGCAAGTCCTGCCTGTGGCCACCAACACCAACTGCTGACAAAAAAAATACCACTTTCTCAGAGGAAAAGGGACTCCTTCCCCAGCCTTTAGTCAGGGGAAGAGATCCATATCAAACACAGAAGCAGCAGAAAGAAACTTTGGCTCTGCCAGCCCTGCCAGCTCATGTTTAAGCAGTAGATGAAAGAACTAAATGAGAATATCATTCTACTCACTCCCCACTGACCCCACACTGCTCAGTGCCACAGTCCCTGTTCTGCAAAACACAGCCAAGAATGTAGGTGGTATCACTTCAGTTGTTTGCTTTACTCATAAATTCACAAGTCCAGCAAAATTTATCAGAAATCTGGATTAGGCCTGTACAATCCATATATAAAAAGGGTTGGTTTATTGTAGTTCAAATACATAAACTGAACAATCCCAACATTTTCAAAATTAAACTTTAGAAACACATGTTTAACATTCAAAACAGGAGTATAGTTTACAAGAATTGTCCGGAGAGGGAATCCACAGTCTAATCCAGAGTATGTAAAGATCACTTTATTGTAAATAAAAATGTGTTTATACAACCATCCTGGCCTGCTCGGTCACCTCTGGGATGCACCAAGTGTTTCCAGCTTCCAGCAAAAGTTATTAGACAGATCTTCACTTGGGCAGAGCAACATGAGTGCTGCTAATCATGGCTGGGGGCAGGAACAGAGCAGCCTGTGAACTAACCGGGTTTGGTCTCCGAGTCCCAATTTTCCGCTCAGCTCTAACCCTGGCTTTAATGGATGTAGCTCCATTCCCAAGGGTGGAAGCAGGGAACTGGGGCTGCTGTTTCCAGAGCAGGCTGTCAGTGATCAATAATTTAAGCTATGAGAGCATGTCACCTCCTCAGTCAGGGACTGTGGGAACCATCAGGCAGCTGGTGGCACACACGTAGGACACGCTCAAACCACAATGTGATCACCCCTGGGACTCACATGTATGACACTGCTGAGAGGAAAGCCCCAGGTACCAGACATCCACACCTCACACACCCCACCCCGAGACCCACAGTCATACAACAGCCCCACACCTTGGGATTCATCAGTCATGCCCCAATTAATTCATAAATACCTTTAATGTGGGCTTTCGTTGTTGTTTCCCTCCCCAGAGACCATTTTATGTTCACAAATGCTGCTCCTGCCTCTGCTCCTCAGATGTTTGAATATATTCACGGCAATGGATGTGTGTAACCTGACAGATGGCTCATGCAAGCGTTTGGATTTAACAGACACCCTTGGATTAGGAGCATTCCGTAACTATTTCGTGGTTCTCCGCGTGGGCTCGGAGGCGGTGGGGGGCGGGGGCGGCCCGCGCCTGTCCAGGTCATCCACGTAGGACACGATGAGCTTGCGCCGCTCCTCTGGCACACAGTCCAGCACCAGGTACCGCTTGTCATTCTGCAGGATCTTCTCCACATCCTTCAGGTGCTGATCAGACTCCTGGATCAGCTTTTTGGATCTGAAAGCAAGCGTGAGAATTACCACTGGAGCACAGGCTGGGAACCCTCAGGAACCCCTGTGCTCCTGAGGTGGTTGCTTGGGCTCAGGGAAGCTGCCCCACCATAAGGAAGCACAGGGAGTCAACAGACAGGCCAGGCAGGGAAGGCTACAGGGACATGGTCATCTTCTGAGCTAGAAAGTTGTCATGATAGGTTGGGACTGAGCACGTAACAGTGCTCTGGGCACAGGAAACAAAAGGCTCGTTGCCTACACTTGTGCCACATTAACTAAGCACCATGAAAGACTCAACTAACTTGGACATCAGCTTGTGCGAGGAGAAAACAGACATCCATTTGCTGCTGTTTATACAGCAAAGCACAATAAAAGCCAAGTCCTGTGCTGGCATCACACTGCCCACCTGTAGGTGATGAATTTGGTCTCTTTGAGCAGCGTCCGGAAGTCAGCTTTGGCAGTGATGTACTTGTCTCGGATGTATTCCTCAAACTCCCTTTGCTTTTTCTGAAAGATGAAAGATAAGCTGAAAACACTGAATGCAGCTCCAGTACTTCTGCAACTGAACACACTGAACACCAGTAATAATTACATGTTAGTTACAGTTTTCCTTATCTTTTACATTTTTAATTTTTTACAAATTGTATGTAATTACAAACACCTGCATTCACACAGAGCACAACCCACTGCGGCATCCACCAACTCACTTCTCTGTACCCTGCACCACATTGGAAGTCATCAAGAGCAACACAAACCACTTACCCTGTCACTCGAAGAGAACTTAATGCACCTTGGATCTTCTTTAATGATTTTTTTCACTTCCTTCCATGTTGATGTTAAGGTTATCTTTCAAAAGAAGCAAAAATAGTTAAAAGAAAATTAGATTCTAAGAATACAAAATGCAAACATTACTACTGCTGAAGCCTTTAAATATCTCCCAAGCCCACTGAGAAAGTTGCTGCTGTATTTAAGTGTTAGGTTTTGATTATTCAGACCATTACATTTGTATTTTTAACTAGATGATTTTATATACTGACTTTTCTTTTGTATTTTGAGATGGCATTTTCAGGTCAAGGTCCTCCAAATATAACTTCCCAAAGTCTTTTTCTAGTACATATTCACATACATATGAATGTCTTGTAAACAAATTACCTTCAGAAAATTTGTCTCTAAACTAAATGAACTCATACATTAAAAGTGAGGTAAAAACTTTCAGGTTAAGTGAAAGCTGCCTGAAGTTAGCACAGAACCAAAAAAACTATAGCCCCAGTGCACAAAATCCGGGATGGATCCCACAGCATGAGCAGAGTAAAAGCTTGTGTTTGGCAGCACAAGATAAAGCAGGAGAACATCAAAACAGATGAACTGGGTAAGACCATACTGATGGTAACTAAGACAAACCGCCTGTATATGTGAAAGAGGTAATGAAGACTATCAAATAACTCCATGCTGAAGAAATAAAAAGAAAGTAAAAAGATCACTGATTAGAATTTTATATGTAAATGCACTGTATGTTCAACCAAAACAACACTCCAGATAAACAGGTAAGGAAACACAATGCACAAGTTTTGTTACGAAGGTGAAAAGAGAGTGGTGAAGCAAAGTGGGCCCTGGAAGTAAAACCAATCAGAGTGTGCAGCAGAAAAACAAATCCCAACAGGCTGCAAAGATTTTTCAGTTTGAACATCAGCAGCTCTTACCGCTGAAGTTTCATCCAGAAGTTGCCTGAAGTGTTCCCTCTTCTTTTTGGTAAGTGCCTCAATGTGTTCATTAAAGAGCTTCTCTTTCTCCTCTCTCTCAAGCAGGGACCCAGACTCCCAGCGGTGATCTTTGCGCAGGGTCCTCCTGGTGTCAGACCAGGACACGTCTGAAGAACGCACCTGAGCCAGAGATCATTCATTTTTACACCACTTTTTCTAAAGTTCATTGACAATTCTTACATCCTTATTTTTTTATTATTTACCTTGTTTGAAGTTAAGGTTAAAAGATAAAACCCCAGCTTTTAAGAAGAGACTGTAGCAGGTGCACCCTGAACTGCTCCGTTCAAACACTGAACAGGCAGTGGCAGAAGAAATCCCTCTGCATCGGTTTGAAGCAGATGGAGATGTCCCACTGACCTGGCTGAGCATTCTCAAAATCAGAAAATTCCAGCACTCTCTCCTCTGTGTTCACCAGGGTGCTTGGAAAGCCAGTCTCGGAGATTATGATTCCCAGAGACAACAGGAGCTCTGCCAAAACCCTCAATGGGATTCCACCTCCATATAATCTGAACTCCAAATGCCAAAATGCTTTTACAGGGAGCACCAATCAGCTAGAGCCTGCCCCGAGCAGCTGAGGGGCCTGTCCGTGTCTCACCATGTCCGACAGCAGTGCTTTGAAGTTCTGTATGGCCTCTTCCCTCTTGTGCTGCTCCCGCTCCCGATCGATCTCCTTGGTTTGCTCCGAGCGTGCTTTCTGCACCTCCCGCTCTCGCTCCCGCAGGCTCGCCTCGATCCGCGCCTGTCGCTCCAGCTCCTTCTCCTTCTCAGAATCTAAGTTCTGACATGCAAGAACCAACTTTTCTCAACAAAAACAACACCTTTCACTAGACAGGTAAGTGAACTAAAGGGCTGACAAACTAAAGGTGGCTGGGAAAGAAACACTTCTTAGCAATTTGGGATCTATGGAGTACAAAATTTTGCTTCAAGAGCTGTGCTGAAGCATTACAGGGTTTACTCGGGGCAGAGAAAAATTTGGTCACAGAACAACTATTCCCAGGAGCATGTTGTGTTCAGTGACAAACTCTGAATAAGGGGGGACAAGATGATCACTGTTGGCCCAGTTTTACATACTTAACCATTAATTGCCTGGAAGAAAATGGTAGGAATATTGGATTAAGAGACAAGCATAGTGAAGGAAGTATGTATGAACACATATCCCTGAAGGAAGCTCAGCTGATAGGGAAAACCACAGCAAAGGCAATGCTACCCAGCCTAGGAGGAAATAATCAATGTGGTGTCTGTAGTTCCTGAAGTTTTACAGCAATTTTTACAACCAACGGCTCCACAGAAGTCTCTGGGAGATAAATTCTGCCAGAATTCTGTGTGCATGCAGGTGCCACAAACATCCCACCAGGGACAGAACTTCTAAGTTCCAAGCCGTCTTCTAGGGTACCAGCACAGTAACTCTGGTATGGAATTCTTCTCAGCATGGATCTGCCTGCCCACAGCCCACCCCTAGCCACAATCCCAGTGCTCCCTGCTGACCTTGGCTATTTTCTCGATGTACTGCTTGAACAGGTCCTCCCTCTGTGAGGAGCTGTCCACCGCCTTGTACCGCGGGTCAGTCTCCACTTTGTCCTTCACTTTGCTCCAGCGAGACTGACTGTCCAGGTGGTGGTTTGCCAGCAGCTCAAAGAAGTCCATTTTGATCTGTTGTACAGATAGAAACAGAGAGACAACACTTGAGAAAGACACTTTGATATGCCAGTTTGCTCTTATGAAAAAAGGAGTCGACTTACCTCCATCAGAGGGAGCATATCAACATTATATACCATTGTAATTTAGAGAAATCACTAAACTCTGAATTTAGTCATAACTGCAGCCCAAATTTACTGTCCCTTGGGACAATTTTACCAAAGCAGATACGTTAAGGTGATCTGCTACACCTTAGATGAATACTATTCTTTAAAGAATAATCCACCAAGAGTTTTTATTCTTTTACTCCAATTTAAGCTTGTTTTTGAACTTCTACATATGTATCAAATTAACAAGTTACTGATACTGCATCATAGCATTTTACATATCAGTACTCCAGAAGCCATGCAGCTTCAAAACAGGGCTCTAGAGAAATCAGGTATTTATGGATTCATCCTCCAGGTGTACAATGAACAGAGGTGAATGTTTGGATCTGCCAACAAAGAGCAATGTCTTAAGATGGATCTAACCAATAATTACCCACATTACAATTAAGTAAAATATATAATAAAATTATACTTAGTATGGACATGTACATCTATGTAAAAGTTCAAGGAAACATTTTAGTCTACTTTGTCAATTGGAAATGGCTTGTCAGCACTCTGTCCATAACAACAGCCATTGCAAGGGCTGGCAGAGGGTCAATCATAGTAGGTTTTATTTCAACACAACCAGCAACATGTTTTCATCTGAACCCCCAGAACCAGCAGTTGTAAGGGCAACTACTCTGCCTTTATTAGATATCTTGATTTCTGGGGTGGATGATCTCCCTGTTCCTGCTGCACTTTAGGTCCTTGGTCACCACTGTATTCACTCCAGTCAGGCTGGTTTGGCATTTCAGCCTCCCCCTCCTGACACAGAGGTGAGGGGTTGGATCACCTCACTTGCCAGGGGTCAGGGAATGCTGGAGGGCCCTGCAGGGAGAAGGGTTCTGCCTCCACAGCTCCCCACACCCTGCTGCCTCCATGGCACCCCACACCCTGCCGGGATGCAAATTAAACCCGGCTTTATGGCACACAAATTAAAAACCCAAAATCCAGGAGGAGGACAGGCCATATGTTACTTGCTACTTCTCTCCCCTCCCTGAACCCTTAAAAAATGGAAACCAGCAGAAGCAGTTTAGCTGCAGAACACTGAGGTTCCTCAGGGAAGGGAGCAGATGGACAGAGCAGGCTCCGGCTTGCCAGAGACCTGGCACATCCCCATCCTCTAGAACATGTTTAGCTACAGAATGCAGGAACGGGATGAAGATCAACACCAATAGTCTGCAGCCTTGCCCACCAATAATTTTAGTTCTTCAAAGTATTAACATATAAACATAAAAGGCTCTATAGGCTCTTTCTTTATTATCCCAAAGAAGACTAAGGCAGTAAAGCAGAGATCAGAGAACAGCCCGTTAGTGCCAGTGGGATGTTGTGCTACAGCTACAGTGCTATTGCTTTATCTTAAAGGAGCTCAACAAAATGCTAAGCAAACCGTTTATTCATTGTAAAATTAAGAATGTTGTTTCAAAACATCTTAAAACATGCATGCAGTATTGTAATATGAAGCTTTCTAAGCCATGGCATTTTAAATATTTGTTAGAAACCAAACAGTTCCCAGCTGTTACCACAGAAGTCTCTAAGGTAAGGGTATTTCCAAGCTCCTGCACAAATCACCTGTGCATGGATGTGTTCCATGGGATCAGGACTGCACACCTGCCACACTGCTGGGAGCCCTGTGGCACCAGCTGCCACACAAACCCTCCCCTGAGGTCACCACCACAGGCTGCAGGAAGGAGCTCCCATAGGAGCTGCCAGCAGCAAACCTCCAGTCTCCCAGGAGCTCCTGCCCAGCAGTGTGGCTGCCAGCGGCACCCCTCATTCCCTCGGGAGCTCCTTCCCAGCTCCATGGGCACCACTAGAGCCTCTCAATCCCTCCCTCCCTCAGGAGCTCCTGCCTGGCTGTGTGAGCACCAGTAGCACCCCTCACTCCCTCACCTCCTCAGAAGCTCCTGCCTGGTTGTGCAGTCACTGGTAGGACCAGCTGTGGCCTCTCCAGCTCCATACTGGGCAGGGATCAAGAGGGCACAGCCAATTCCCTCCCCCAGAAAAACCAGCAGTACTTCAGGCTTAAGTGCTCTAAAGCACGGCTTTCACTCCACTCAGGTGCCCTGTGCATAGCACAGGTGTTGCCAGGCCATTTTAAATTTAAAAAAGGAGAAAATGTCTCAAAAACTTGAGTCTAAAACATCTCACCAAGGAATACCCCTTTCAGATTCCAGCTCCAGATGTCGAGTTCCATGTGCCTGCATAGAGGGACTCGCTCGACCAACAAGTATCACACAGAGCTCTGGACCCGGGGCAGGGGACACAGCCACCAGCATGGAGCTGTAGGGCATCTGCAGCTCAACGTTTCAGTAAGTATGTAAAGTGGGATGTGAGGCTCATCAGCTGGCATGGCTTGTCCCAGGGACATGGAACAAGGCTGTGTCCCAGGACAGCATAGGAGCAGCTCGGTCACCGTTACCTGCCCACAGTACCCTCCCTGATATCCCCAAGCCCCCCATACTCCTCCTCTCTGCCATCTGAGAAGCACTGGCATCGGATTTACTGACTGAAATTAGGCACAGGAATAAAACCAGCCAATGAAAACACTGGCTGCTTCACCCCCATCCCATAAGCCATAAGTCTATGAGGTAAAATCAAACATTATATGATCTAAAACCCTTACATTAAAGATTTCTGTAAAGTTGATCCTCCCTAAGTAAAGATTTTGGACTTTTACAACAGACTGAGAAAGCTTCAGGTTAAATGCCTTAAGTTTTCTTTTATGTTTTAAGCACTTTCAAAACAAAAGGAAAATAAGGCTGAAAACATTTCAGGTGTATTTAGAAGTCTTTTTTTTTTTTTGGCAGTTAACACATTGCAGGTACAACTCTCATCACTTCACAAGGAAAAAAACTAAAAAAATGTAAAGTACCGGAACTGCGGGAGGCTAAAGTCACCACACAGAGATACCAATGCTTTCCTCACTAGGGAATCCCATAATATTTGCGTGTCAGTGATTGACAGCTGTCAGACTGAACTGATTGACAGGCCGCACAGCACATAACTGTAAAGTCTATCCACTTGTTATAAAACAGAATACATAAAATGGTTACAAGAGGCTTTTGGAGAAAAAGAAAACATTATTCAAAGCAAACAAATACAATCTCTTAAGTTTTCAATTTTAGAACAATCATGCAACAACAAAACTAGTATTTATTCTTTAAAGTCTTCAACTGCACTATTAAGATGCAAAAATGCTTTAAAATTCCATATTCACAATCAAAATGCAGTATGTAAAATCTAGTTTTAAACTACATCAGTTCCCCTCTGAAAGCATAATCATTTATGGAAAACAGCAGCAATAGAGCAACCTTTGTGAAAATTTGAGTACACAACCAAATTAGATCAGAGCACCCAGATTTTAAAAATATGCAAAGCTTCCAAAAGAATGAAATTGTCCCCAAATCTGATTTGTCCCCTGGCACTTTTCCCTCCCCAAAGCATTCCAGGTAGGGAAATCTACAATAATTTCATACTACAAAATAAACATTGCAGACTTCCAAATGTCCAAAATGATTAGTCTTCAGAGGTGACCTCCACTCACACACACACACAGGGACGTGGCAGTAAGTGGCCCCAGGTTTTGGTGACCCCATTTGATGTCCCCTCTGCAGGGAGAAGAGCTGCTCCCCACCACCAGCAGAGCGGGGGACGTGACATTGGCAGATCATTAATCTGTAATAGCTGACCTTTAAATCTAATAAGCTGCAGTTTATACATAAGATCTATTTACTCAAGAAGTCCCTAAGTGTCTGCTTTGAGATGGAAAGGAAGGATATGGGAACTATTTGAAATTTAATTGGAGTACCCCCGAGGAATTGCAAGTTCTGCCTGCTTCCACAGAGGGAGCACAGAGGTAATGGCAAACTCTGGGGTTCCAGCCAAACAGGGTAAGACTCCTTTTCATGCTTCAGGATAACAGAACTTAATAAAAAAAACCAAACAAAAAACAAAAATCAAGTATTACTCCTGTTAAGAAGATAATGTTATTTGCTTGGGTAAATGAAAAAAGTGTCATTATTTAAGCAAACTCAGCTTCACCAATAAAAACAATTCAATTCTAGATACTCTAGAAGTCAGTAAAACCACAAACTTTAAATGGTTCAGAAAGACTAGGGGGACACCCCTGAAGTGTTTGTCTGCACCACCTGTAGGAAAGCCCAGGCCTCTGTCTCAGGGAAGGCTCAGGGAAGCCAAGCACTGGCTCTGTCCCATCTCACTCACACCACTCACACTGCAGGAACTCGAGAGTCCCCTTACCTTCTCTCCCCTGGTCTTCGAGTCTTCCTTCTCCTTCTTTCTTGCCGCTGTGATAAACTCATTAAACAAGGCCTCTCGATCTTTCATCTTTTCAATTGCCTTGAACCTCGAGTCTTTAGCATGCTTGGCTGCAAATTCACTAAAAGTAGTTCTGCAACAAAATGGCAAGTGAACTCATTTGGCAGAGCTGTCTGGGCTGGGAGGCAGGTTCAGCAGGGAAATATTTCCTCTGCTGCAATAAATGCCAGAGCACAACTTAAAAAACCCAAAAAGGTATCCTATGATTTCACTACAGAGCTGCTCGACCCATGAACTCTGTAATAGGAGCTAGCACTCACACAAGAGGTGTTGTCAGAGACTTACAGGGGTGGGTTGGTTTGTTCAGATACAGCCACCTGCAGAACAGGCAGGTGTAGAGAGAGACTACAGTGCAACCAAGAAGAAGAAATGAAAAAAACTCAGTTGACTACAAAACTCTTTGTTTCTGTGGGTTAGCAGTTCAGCCACCAGTCTGTCCAGGTATTTCACATCTGTGAAACCAAAATTCTCAGGTGCATTCACTTGCAGCCAAACCATGCTAAGAGTTCACCAAGAAAACAAGCCTTTGGCAGGAGTCCCCACAGAACACTGGCTGTACCAATCCTTTCCCCTTCAGTGTACAGTGCAGAATCTGAGCTTAAACCACATGGAGCTGAAACCCCTTCAAACACTATGGGCAGAGGCAGCAATACTGGGTTTTCGACCCATCATCCCACAGCACTTCCCTGACCATTCTCTCACCTCCAGGGCCAGATTCCAACCTGTGCAGTAGGTATAGTACTGCCACTTACCTCGGAAAAAAATCACTACTGTGCTTTTTCCAAGCTCTGATGCAAATCTGGCCCCAAGAATACGTGAGACACTTATAATCATAGGAATGTTTTCATCACAGCATGGGAATAATTAGACTTGGAAAATCCAGCCTACTGTTGCTGTAGGGTAAATTGAAACAAGAAGAGAATTTGGTAGCTTATTCAAAAGGATTAGAAAGTGAATGTAAAGCTAGATTGAAGAACAAGAGCTGCCCAAGTGAAGTGGAACACAAACTCTTGAGCATGTTGGACTGAGATAGATGATAAAAACCAGTCTGGCACTCACAGAAGTACAGCAATATCTTTAGACAAACACTGAAACCAGAAGACAAAGGATAAGATTAAACAAGACAGTATTTCAGCTGGAACTCTCTATCCCACCCCAGCCCATGATCAGTCCCAACATGATATACTGGAGAGATGCTGGAAGCTGAGAATACTAAATACAACATAACTGTTTCTTAAAGCATTTCCATGCCTCCATTCTTCCAGCCTACTGCTGAGTTATTAGTCAGATCTGAAGCAATTTAGAAGTTAACGTAACACTGACTTGTCACCAGATTTCCAAAAGGAGTCACTGGAAAAAACTGAGCTGAAGTGAAACAAACGAGCTGTTATTTCACTGGAAAAGAATTAATGCCAGATGAGCCAAGAGATGCTGAAAGAGGATGCTTTGGAGCTCATCTGGTGACAAAAGCACATATCTCATGACCTCTATGGGAGGAAGCTGTGAAACAAACAATCCCAGCAATGAAATCTTGAACGTACATTCACCGTCATCCCCCTGCTCTTACCACTGTCAGTGGGTCTGAATCTGAGGGCTGTGTAATCATTGCTGTTTTAAAGTAACCAGAATATTCTATCATATTATCATTAACGTATTTTGTAACCGGAGAAACGTCTCTTCAGCCCCCTCCAAACCCAAGAAACCTCCCTACTACTTCTCAGAGAAGAAAGAGGGTTATTAAAGAAACTTGTGGTGGATTCCAAAGGCCTTTCTCACAATCCAGGCAGCACACTGGGGATTCCTACAACTTGAAATATGTAAATCACTATAAATATATAAATCATTAGAAATATATAAGTCATCATAAATCACGAGTTCTATTATTGCACAGATTAGGTGAATACAAGCAGGAAAAAGAAGATTTCAACAATATATGATGATTTTTCTCTTCTCTGCCCATTCTGAACAAAGTTAATCAACCCAATACAACCCAACATCCTGCATTCAAGTAGAACTTATGCACACAAACCACAAAGAAGCTCCTACCTGGGATTAATCTTTGCTTCTTCCATCATTTTCTTGAAATCCTCCTTGGCCTGCATTATTTTATTTTTCTTCTCCTTGCGCTCTTCCTCTGCTCGGGTTTTCACATACTGATCAAACACCTACAGAAACACCAGTCACCCACAGCAAACACACAAACCTGACACATAGTGCTAGGTAAGAGGGAGGAAAGATCCCACTTCTTTCCTTCTCTCCTGTTTCCTTTCTTCTCACCACAGAACCAACAGAGATGAAGCAGAAAGAAGGGTTAGGTACTCTTTGTATTTCAATGTGCAAATGATCCACGCAGCTGCACATGAAGGGTGCTGTACCTAACACAACATCTGAGGACCTGGGAAGAAGTTCCTTACACATTCCAGTTAATATTTTCCTGGGTCCCATGTTTCAGACACTTCCTGTGTTCTCGAAGCTTTCCATTTCCCTACATCCACTTGAAGAAAAGCTGCTGAAGTGAGAATTTACTTAACAATAAAAATGCACTTTAGTATTTTAAAATAAATAGCTAGATTATTCAATACACTAATACTTTGAAGAGATACTGATGACTCCCACAATTCCATTCAGGTTTTGGCAGCTCTCTGTACACATAAACCTTTCACTGTACTAAAATATGACATCTTCTGACCACAGGAAATAAAACAACTATCAACACTTTCCCTTGCTGGCTTCTTCCATTTCCAGACAAACCCCAATCATGACAAAACCCCCCCTGCAACATGGATTAGTCTGGAAGGTTTACAGGAACAAAAACAGACTGAGGATTCAGATAAACCTGTAGTAGCTGTGTCTGAATGGAGAGTGAATTTGACTTTTTTACCTGTTTCCTTTCTTTTGGGTTGAGCAGCAAGTAACGAGGATCAAACACGATCTTGTGCAGCTCTTTCTCCCATGTTGAAAAGGCAGAGACCTTTAATTAAAAGACAAATACACAAAATATATGGAGGTTGTACAGTTTTGGTTGAAAACTCCAAGACATCTGATGAAAAGATGGAAACAAACTCATCCTGGAGTTTTCATTACTAATGGATCATGGAGGCTGTCATAGAAAGTTTCAACACTAACTAGCTCTGAAAACTTATAAATGATAATACACACTTATTTACTACTGCAGTGTGACATTAAAAACAAAAGTACATTGGAAGAAGCCTTGAGAGGCTGTGTTCCACAGGCAGCTGGAAGCACTTATATTTTTTAATTACTATCCGAATAGCCCAATTTCTCTATCAAAATCGATCAAGCATCAAGAAGATAGCAGATTTACTTAATTAATAGCAAAAAGTCTCCCACTGAAGGTTAAGACTGTACAGACTAGACTGGAAGTTGCTGCTTTTCTCAGTAGGAATATTTCCAAAAACATTAAGGATATGTCCGGTTTGTGTGTCCCATTTATCTTCAATGGCAGCTTCCAATTAGTAATTACTTACCTTGGGAAAAAATTGGAAAAACAAAAAAATATCTTTTCATCCTCTCTCATTTCAATTACTTAGAAACCAAAATGTTGCTGTAATTGCAGATTTCTTTGAAATCTGGAGTCTTGTACCAAGAGCATCCATCGATCAGAGGCAGGATGAGACTGTTCCCTTACACGAAACATCACAGGTTTGGAATTCACCGAGAACTGAGACCTCTGCCCAACCTGACCTGAACCTTGCTCCCTCCCTCCTCACACACACACACACACACACACACACAGGTTTCTGACCCCTCTTTCCAGCAGCATGTCCTTGAATTGCTTCATCCGAGCCTCCAGTGGGACGATGGCTCTCTCTCGAGCAGCTTTAATCTCAGCCTCCATAGCAGCCTCCTTCTCAGAATCGATGTCTTTGATATCCTCTTTCCTGAAAAACAACAAACATAAAGCGTAATTTGAGAAGTAAAATTCCAGCCTTGTAGACAAAAGACAAACCACACCAGGACAGGATGGATATCACCCATCGCTCCAGAAACACAGGCTTACAATCTATGAAAGCCATTTTCAGACATGGATATGAATGCTTTCCTGCCAAGAGCTCAGGAGCCAAGGTATTCCAAATAACTTCAGTGCCAACAGATGACTCCAAGCAATCAGCATATTCTGGCTGCGTTCAAAGGTCTTGTCAGAAGTGCAGCCAATTTTACATCAACAGCACTGAATTTTCTGGTTCCCTCTTCAGGGCCATGAGGCACTAAAGGAGTTTAAGACTGGGAAGACCTCACAATCTCCTAGACAAGTATGCTGTTTGCTGATTTAGGTTCATTAAGAGCAAATGTCCTTCATCCCAAACAACCCCCACCCCTTACTGACAACAGTTCCATGATCATCCCTATGAGCACACAAATAACATGGCAAAACCACTCTTAAAACAGTCTAAGTATAGCACATGTATCACTTCCAAAAGGCAACCAGACCAAAATACCTAAACCAAACTTAAACTGTAACAGAATGAAAACAGAGAAACCACTAAGAAATTCTAGGTGGCTGGATATTTTGGCAACAAAGTCTTGTGCCCAGAAATTAGCAAACAACAGAAGCAAGTTATGTAAGACAAACTGCACTCAAAATATTCCTTGGTTTCACCAACTTACACCATTTATTTCCAAAAGAGAGGCTATTTCCTCTCTGTATAATTTTCAGCTGTGTCAGGTAAATATCAAATACCTGAGCCGCTGAGCAGCAGAAAGCTGATGACTATGTTCCCTAAACCCTCTCAGTTCCTGTTCTACTCTGCTGGACACAACACACACGTCTCAGGTGACAAACTTCAGTTATTTTACCTACACAGACTGCTTGGTATTGAAAAAAAAAAAACTTACTTGCGCTTTTTTATTTTAATAGGCTCATCTTCGTTTGCTTCCTCTGCAGCTTCATGCTCTTCTCTAACTGTAACAGATTTCAACAACACTTTAGATTTTATATTGATGAAAAGTTTGTCATTTACAAGTGCAGTCTCCTGCACAAACTGAGGACAGTCCATGCAGCAATGGTGTTCTGACAAAGGCATACACATGGTTCTCAAGTCACTTTCAGAGTAACACTACAGGAATTTGAGGGGCAGGACTAGTGGACTTGCAGCCAACAAGGGATTTAAAATGACAAACACTGACCTCTTATTTCTAGGGGAAAACAACTCAGGCTAAACAGTCTAATGAAGCACAGTTGGATCTCCTGATTACCCACTCGCACTTTTCTCTCCTCCAGCTACCAAGCCCAAATATCATCCCAGCACCATTTACTAGCATTCAGGCCAGAGAGAAATATCATCTCAGCAGCCCCTTGAATGTTCTCTGCTCCTGCCAGCTGCTTCCAGACTCTGCTCTGACTGATGATCTCTAAGTTAACTGCTCTTCTGTTAGAGCCCATTTGAACATTATGATTAATCTTTTCTGGCCTTTTGTTAAACAAAACTAAGAAAATCTTTCTTTTTAGTTAGTAAAAAATGTGGGGTTTGTCAGCCTGTTGGCTTTTTGCAAAACAATTAACCTTGTTAGTATCTACTTTCTTTAATGGGCTGTTTTTTTCCCAAAAAACTCTGCAATCTGCATTCCCATCAGCCTCTTACATTCCACACTTGAACACATTTTCAGTATGTCTTTTCATTTCTGTCACTTTCTTAAATGTTACCAGCTTTGGTCATCAACACAAAATAAATGGTAAGTTATATTCAGACTTCCTAAGAGAGCAACAAGATTGCTCTTACTAAGTTTTTTTCCTTCTTCCATTCCTTTTTTGTGAGGAGGTTCTTGAATAATTTTGTCCACATCAGCTCTCCCAATGAGGTCGTCGGGTCGGTCCCACATGGACAGTCGGGTGGTGGGATTGTAGAAGAACACACGCTCGTCCCCTGTCCACACCACACACCTGGGGATGGCACAGGAGGGCTCAGATTACCTTGCCTTCGCTCATGGTACCCGTTATCATGGTCATACACTGAAGCACAATGACAACACACACCCCCTGATTGCTCTGACTACACAACTGCCAGACATTCCTCCTGCTTAAATGGAACTCCCTGAACTGCTGCTTTTCTCTGCTGGCAGATTTGAAAATGCATCAAAAACACAATTTTAAAAATGCATTTTATCAGGAGCTGCAGGAGACTCAGTTCTTCTCTAGAAAAACGTTTTAGAGAGTGAAAGCAGATTTTTGGATAAAATGTACCTCATCTCTTCAATGCCCACAAAGTATGAGAAAAAGGAACCTCAGGATCTTGCCAGATTTTTGTCAGTGACGGGATCAAAGAACCACAGAGGCAATTTAAAGGAAGACAGTTTTAAACACCAAACATCAATAAAACCCAACAACAGCTAAATTGCAAAAATGAAAACAATTTCCCTTTCCCATTGGGAAGATTTTTACCTTTGTCATGCAAACACCCAAAGATGATTTACATATTTCAGCAAGTCACCCTCTTCATGACATCACACAGGCACCTGAGGAGCTTCTGGGCCAAGTTAAAAAAAGCCAGCTTGTTTTGGCCAGCAGGCACAGCTATTTATTCCCCGAGGCACAGAGCAGAGATGCTCAAGATTTTTTTTTGGCCAGTATTTCATGAGATCAGGAGGAATTGGTGGCAGGTGAAGGGGCTGGGATATGAAATCCTGGCAATGGACCCCTGGGACTCCAGGCAGTGAGGGGCACAACAGCCAATGCTGAGCACCAGGAGAACTGGCACCATGTGAGCAGCACTGGTTGGAAGTACAGCAGCACACCAAGAACAGGCTCCTCACAACACTATCACTTGTTCTAACTCCCCAGCAGCTTCCCTGGTGGCTCCAGGACCAGCCCTGTCAATCCCACAGCAGCAGCCACATACCATGGTGTGCCTGGAATAGGGGTGGTAGCAACTGGCTTGGCCTTCTGAGCTGCCTTCTCTTCCTCTGTCATTTCTTCCTCTTTTGGCTCCTCAAGGGAAAAACAAGTTAGAGGATCAGGCAATGACAGATGGCTAATTATTTATTATACAGTAACTAAAACCAGCAACTGAATTCTGTGCTTTTACCTACTAAACTACATTGAAGTTCAAAGAAATCAGGATAAAAGCTTAAATTTTTATTCAAACATCCCTTAGCATCCTTAAGAACTATCCTGTTCAGCACAGCAAACACCTTCCAAGGAAGAAGTTACTTTTGTTTACTGAAAACACTACAGTACCCTTTCTAGGACACATGCTCCTAACTAACAGCCTAAACTTAGAAGTTAAAGCACATGGAGAACATGTGAGGTTTGTGTAAAACTGTTCAAAATAATGAGGAGAAGAAATAGGAAAAAAACTATTAAATGTTTCAAACAGTCAGGACAAGTTTCATTTACTGAGAACCTTAAATTCAGTGAGACAACACCACATCTATGTAATGGGCTAACTTTTGCCCCATGTTCTCATTAATTTCTTAACTCACATACTCTGTATCTTTCCTTCAAATGTCTTTTTTTTGTTATGTAAAAAAAAAAAATACAAAAAAGAAAGGTCTGAGTCCAAAAAGGAAGGCTTTCAAAATCCCCTCCAGAATTTAAGAACTCAAATGACTAACCATGGCTCCTGCCAACCTGCCTGAGCTGAGAAGTAGCCACATCAGTGCAATGTGGGACTCAGATTGGCCAGACTGACTATCGGGTTTAAGGTCTTTTACCTCCTTTATCAGTTCTTTTATAGGTTCTTCTTTTGGCTCTTCCTCTTCTGTCTCCATCGGTAAAGGCTCCTCTGAGGGTTCTTTAATTGGCTCTTTGACCTTCTCTTCCATTTTTTCTAAATAAAGGTAAGAGTCTTTCTGAGTATTAAGAAACCATTATAGAACCACAACAAATTTCTTTTTTTTGGTATAATTTTTCAAGCACACCACCACCAACCCAAAACTTCTTTTCAATGTATTCTCACCACTTTCTATCCCTCTTAGGTTTTGCAGTGTCTCCTATAAAGTCGTGGTTATCTCCTGTGCCAAGATCTACTTGGGACTGGAAAACCAAATATGCTGAGCTATTACACTAAAAAGCTGACTAAAGGGTATCAACTAAAGAAACGCTGAATCACCAATAAAAATATCAACTAAGTGCAACACTGAAGACCATTTTCAGATTTTAAATTTAGTTTCTGAAGATGTGAAATTCAGCACAACTATCTTCATTTTTTTCCTGGTCACAGCCTTTAGAATAACTGGCTTTTCCCTTCACTTTCTATCTGCAACAGGAACCTTCTCAAACACACGTGTATATGAAGTACTCACTTTCTACTGGTACAGGAACATTCATTTACCCAAGGCACAAGATTTGGGAGCAAGTCTAGAACTGAATTCTTTGAGCACAGAGGGAAACTGCAACTTTCAAACTCAAGCCTAACTTACAATTAGAACTTCAAAATATTCTTAAAGGTGAACAGGGATTAGAAACATTCCCACTTGTGTTTTCAAACACAACTCCTAATGGTTTGAGCAATGATCCCAGTGTACTGCTGTAGTAAAAAAATGAAAAAAAACCCCAAAACAAAGGTACCTTTTTCTTTCAGTTCTTGGGGTTTTTCCCACGTGGACTCCAAAGTCCTGTTGTTGTAGTAGTAAGTCTTTCCATCTGCTGTTTTGTACTCTGTCCACTCGGAGACCGCGGTGGCTCCGGCCAGCGTGGCAGGGGAGGCGGCGATGGCCACCTGCGGGTGGATCATGGGCACGATGGGGGGGGCCATGCCCGGCAGGACTCCTGGGAAAGGCAAAAAAGGAGAAAGGGAAAAAAGGAAAAAGAAAACAGTAAGTGACAAAGCAGGACCTAAGCACCAACACCTAGCACATTACCGACTTCACTTGCAAATAATCAACCCATAAAGAGAAGGATTGTTTTTCAAAGTTAAATTGGAAAGCAAGGCATTGTAGCCAAATTTCCTTCCTGTGTTTTGCAATCAGTAATGCCCATTCCCAGGCAAATTAGATGGCTTTTAATTTCAATTAATGCATAATTCTGCAGAGCACAAAGCTTGTTAACTTTTAGACATTTGCTTTAATATTTCAAAATTAAGTGCTCTATTTATTAAAAAAGTCTTTATGAGATCTCTGTAGGAATTTTTTTTTATTTACTCCACTGCTTAATTCAGCTGTCCTAAGAGATATTCCTATTGCTCTTAAAAAAGGCAACAGTGGCTTGAATTTGAGCAATAGAATATAGAGTAGAACTCTAATAAATCTTAAATAATGGCATTAATTCAGAGCTTTTGACAAACCCTGATGAGAATGAAATAGTATCAGATTGTTGGGTTTTTTTAGTACTGCAAACTGATTGAAAATAAAAAACATTTTGTTGAAATCCTAAAGCAAAATGGCAAGCAAATATCCAAAGATAAGAAAGCCAAAATGCTGCACTATCCTATTACCTCTCCACTCATCCCAAACAAACTGGGTATAATGAACAGATTTGGAAGGATAAGTTCTAGAACACCAATTGAACAGGACTGGAACTACAAGATCATAAATTTGAGCCTTTGACATTGAAAAAGTCTTGTTTTAAATAATGGAAAAGCACACATTACACATTGCAATAACGTGTTCTCAGTGAGTGAGTGTTCTTAAATCCACAATTGAAATATGAAAGTTCACACTCAGACGCACAGACACGCACACAACATGCGAGCACAGCCAGCCACTGCACATGTGGAGCAGGAAAACAAAAATCCACACAAGAAACTAGGAACTAAGTATGGGCATGAGAGTCACGGTCATTACAGAACTCAATGGTTACAGAAAACTGTATGGGAGTTTGGGTACAGAATAAGCTGATACTAACAGTTATTTGGGAAGTTATTTCCTGGCCAAGTACGATATTTGCATTTATACTGGTTTTGAAAATAAAGTATAAATATAGTCATTCAGTGGGGAAGCAAATAAAGAAATAAAAGAAACAACCACATTCACTACCATGCCAACTTACAGACAAAACGAACTAGGATGGGTTTGGAAATTACCGGTCTTGGTGGTAGCGACTGTCTTTACATACGGGCAGCTGACTATTTGCATCATTGCTACACCTGCAAAACGGATAGGAAGCATGTTGGAAAGCTGCCATGGGATGTCAGCTACCACGGGGTGCTACGGACTTCCTGCCACAATTTGGAATGCAGTTTGCAGCTGGCAGAGGGGGAGCCTCCTGGCAAGTAAATGCAAATTACTTTTGCTCCAAAGTTTTATGCCAGATCAAATATAAAACTAATTTTAAGCTGCAGCAACAGTCTCTGCCTACGCTAAACCAGCTGTTCAGCAAGTTACTGGGATGTCATTACAAAGAAAAAAGGTGTTTCAGTGAAGACTCAGGGGTTTAAGTTCATCCCATGGGGAATGCAGCTCTCCTTATAGGACAGCACCACGGGAAAATATCCCACTACTGGGGCTGCTTGCACAGGCAGCCTCTGCTGGGGCAGACCCAGAGGGAGCAGCAGCACAGTGAAACTCACAGACTTCGCTGTCCTCAGACTGCTGCTGCACTCAGAGAGCAGGGTAAGGGTGGATGGACAGATCTGAACTAGTCAGAGCAGCGAGAAGGGGTGACAGCCAAGTGCAACTCAGAGGGAAAGCTGAGGGTATGAGGATCGTTACAGAAAGGCTGCAGGTGGAAGAAAGGGGGTCAAAAGCAATGACGCTACAGACAGAAGTATATAAAGCTGTACTAGGTCAGGGGCAGCCCAAATTTTCTTTATTTTAGATTATCAAGAATGGCACAAGCTAGAAAATACTTTAAAAGCCGTAATTCGCCCTCAGAAAGGTGGCACCATGCACTGGTCTGCTCTCCAGCTCAGTAAGAAATGACACAGAAAGGTACAAAGAGGAAAGCGGCTTATCCTCTTTGATCAGGCCAAAAATCAGCAGGAAATTAGACAGGGATGGGGGGAATGCATTTCCAAAACCTCCATTTTGGGTGTGGAAGGCAACTATAGAAATCCTCTCTGGGTGGTCCAATCTGGACACTCAGAAACTGAAATACTTCAGAAACCTCCCCTTCATCATCGGAGGTGGGAAATGCTCCAGTGGAAAGTGAAATTAAACCCCTGTGCTTATAACCAAAATAATTTCTGTGTTCGTTCATTAGAGATCCTATGTGGAAAGCATACATAAATTCTGCCAATTTATTTAAAAATATATTTGTGAGATGCTAGGCTAGAATTGCAATGTTCTTTAGTAATGATTTCAATGAGAAAATCCCAAACTAGTGTTATTTAATAAAGTATGAATTGAGACATAAACACATTGACTTAAACAGCACTAATTGAAGTCTTCATCTAAATTGGGGGAGTGGTCATCTAAATTGGGGGAGTGGCCATGTTAAGTATTTGACAACGGATCTGAAAATTCGTTTTGTTAAGAAGTTACAGCATGCCTCCAACGTGGGTCAGTATGAACACCACTGTCTGCAGGGTGCTGGAGTTAGGGATGCTGCAGCGCAGGTGAGACTGAGCAAACACCCAAGCTGTTTCCTCTGCCAAGGTCATTCCCAAACATACAACTGACTTAGAACGGAGGAATTGAGAGAAAGCAGACTTACTTTTTAAGATCTGAGATTATGAGATATCACTAATGAATCCTTCCCTTGCTCTGCCTTACTGCAGTGTAACAGAGATCAACTGTGAAATGACTCAACAGTGGTATCTCCATCATCTCTGTCCCTGTAACTTCAAATCCCCTGGCTGATACCACACCTAGTGCTGCATGTCCCAAAACAGTCTGAACTTCACAAGCCTTTCTGGCATCACCTGATATTGCCATGAAGTGATTTTGACTTCTCTTGTTTCCTGTTCCTGTAAGAGCTTTTAAAGATTTCCTTATCTTTTACAGTGTTTATAAACACTCACAACCAACTCAAGTTAGAATTAGCTGAAAGCAGACAGATTTCATTCTGTAATCAGGTGAACTGACAAATTAGACCTGCAACTTGAAGCAGCACTTTGCTGCCAGGTGTCCTTCCTACATGCTGTGGGTTCCACCTGAGCCCAGCTTACTGGGAGAACTGGTCAGAGGCAACACTTGTTACCAGGGAAATTATGAAAAGGTAATTTTCAAAAATGAGTTTCAGGAGGAGATCAGTATTCTTGCTCTATATTTGCTCCTGTACTGCACAACTTTCAAAACTTTTTGACTGAGAGCTCACAAAAAGCCCAACCCAGGCTCGCACCCAGTGCCTCCATTTCCAATGGCACTCTTCTCCACTGCTCTGACCATCCCCACTTTACCTGACAGGTCACACTTTTGTATATTATATCCCACACAGGTGGGCAAGGACCCTTCACTCCACGCTGAGCCCTTGCTGGCAAGGTCAGAATTCTCAGTTCAGAGGATTCAGCTGACTACCTTTAAGGCTTAACCCATTTTACTGTTCTTCCAAAACTTAAAAACATACAGACTTCTCCCTTTACCCTTTATCCATTTGTGTTCAGCACTGAGTATCACGTTCAGGATAGTATTTATTTCCTGGCTTAAAACAATGCATCCTACACTGTGATTTCCTTTTCAAGCAGGACAGATAAAAGTGGCTTTGCTCAGTTATTTTAGAAGACTATTTTAAAACCAGAGGCAGCTAAAAGCTGGTGCTCTCTTCTGGTCAGCATTTTAACTGCTTTCAGGCTTATTTCCCTTACCAAGGCAGTGTTCTGAAAGGTTCCTTTTCATCCACCCAATTGAGTGGAAGGTAAAGGCTTCCCTCCACTGACACTAGGTGGCTGCATTAGGAGGACAGCAGGGACATCACCTCACTCAGCTTATAAGAAGAGTCAGAAACAAAAGGATGCTTCTCTGCCCTTCTTAATCAGAAACTAACTTGGATCCAATACAACTGCAGTCTCCAGCCTCCCTCTGCAACACAAAATTGACAGCTCTTGGTGTATGTTTAGCACTACTGTGCACTAAAACACATCAATTTGGTACTAGAACAGGACCTCATCTGCATCCATGCAAATCAAACATGGTGTGCAAGTACCACGTGGCATTAGTAACCTCCTGGGAGGTCCTCTGCAGCAACTGCAGACAGCAAGTGAGTCCAACATTTTGCCAGTCTAAAATTCCTTCCTTAGGTATCTAAGTATTTCATAAAAACTTAGGAAACTGATTTACCCATAAGTATTGTGCTGCCATCTAAGATTACTTCTCAATGGTCTTTAAACCTAAAGCCTGTGAATAACACCCTGGCACAGTGAATGCCTCGTTTTGGTCCTCAGGTCACACCTCAACACTCAGCGTTGTACCTGATGGCTGCAGCCTGTGAGAACTGGGAACACCTGACATCACTGGGTCATGATTTCCATGGTAATTCTTCCTGCTCATCCATGTCCTAGTATGTATTTGTGCACAAGACTTAAGGTCTAAATCAAGTAAGTAGAAAAAAAATCATAGCAATATTGCAATTAGTAAAATATAGTGGTCAATATTCTGATTTAAACATAACATGTTTAAATGCAGCTGTTTTCTGCTAAGTATAGCAAAGCACTAGAAGTCAAAAAATTTTATGTTGTTAATTAAAAAAGTCTGTCTGCTAACCCTGAATTCTTTCAGAAATACTCTGAGGAGAGGATCCAGGCACGTTCTGTACACAGTGGACACATGAGTGCAAACAACTGACAACATGGACATGTAGCAGACAAGACAATTACAGTTTGCCAATTTACCTGGAAGTGGAATAGGCATGCCAGGAAGGGGGACACGAAATGGAGGTACCATTACTGGTGGAAAAGCAGGAATTGCTGCAGTTGGTTGAGGTACTGCATGAGGAACTGCAGGAGGCAATGTCTGTGGGACTGGCTGGGGTACAGTCTGCACAGGTGTAGCAGAAGGAGCAGAGGTTGAAACACTGACTGATGGTGTGGCAACTGTAACACCCGAACTCGGGGTCTGGTCTTGTGTGGTAGGTGCTAATAAAAAAACACAAAGAACACCTTGTATCTTAGTCACTGCAATAAATCGCTGCAAACATACTGGCGCTCTGTTTCCCCGTACATAACAGATATGCTCAGATACAACCAGCACCAAGACACTCCTGGACAAAAAATACTTTGCCTTCTCTGGAACATTAAATATACTCAAAGAAAGTAAATTTCCAATTTCACTTTGTCTCATTCTTTACACCTAACAAGTCTCCACAGCAGTAGCAAGTGGTTTAAAGGACAAATACAGCCTGAAAGGAGGTTCTACTCTGTATTCCTGTTTAGAGAAACAGAAAGGGAAGGTTACAGAGTTTCCAGTGGCAACAGACTGCCCTCCTGTTACATGAACACAGGTTCTGCTTTTAACAGCAACACCTGCATGACAGCAGTCTGCCTAAAATTACCCTGGGCTGCAATCCCAGAACAGGAAAATATCAATAAAAGATGTGTAAATAAGTAAGGAAAAGGAAAGTACTTTTGTTCAGCAGCTGCAAGAACTTTCTTGGTCTTCAGTGCCTCCCAGTGGGAAAACATGCAACTGGCATTCAGTTCCATAATCCCTGCAGCAGGACTGAAGCCAGCCCTTCACTGGGAACAAACACCTCACAGCATGGGCTAACAGGGACTACAGACAAGTCTGCTTAAACTTCAAATTCACTCTGTAAGATTTGGTGCAGGGGAGGAGGGCAAAACAAAAAAAACTAAGAAACCACACCAGTTTATGGCCATATTCCAATGAGCACCGTGCATTTTTTACCATACCAGAAACATTCCAAATAATGTAACAGCATTAGCATATTTAATTAAAGATTTTTGATCTTCTGTTAAGCATTTTAGAAAGGGTAAAAGTTCTTAGCGGTGCCTAACAGTTAGGGAAACAGAGCAGACAGTCAGTATGTGATTTGTAGGACTTAAGTCAAATCAGTACCAGGCAAGAATGAAGCTCAGCCAGAAGTCCCAGGTTTTATTAAAGAGAGTTATAAAATTATTTTAAATTATAAAATTTCATCACCTAGGCACAGACACCAACAGTAACAGTTCTTGAAAGCAAAGACAAAGTTTAGCAGATAGAACAGGTAGAAGTGGAACAGATTCTCAGCATTCAATATTAGGAAATTTAAGTTCAGAGAAGGTGCATAAAAGTGCTCTTTCCAAAGCAGGATCAGCTCTCTAAAGCCTGGCATTGGGTTAGGAGCTAACACTCATGTCCCACCTGACACATGTTACTCAGCACAACAGTTAGAGCAGACCATACTTCAACAAGCTACTGAACACAGCACTGAGTTACCTTTCCAACTAAACAAAAGCCCTAAATAGCTTTGAGCATACAAGTCCTTTGTTGCTCTAATGATGAGTCCTCCACCAGTCTCAATGAAAACAGATTTTGAGGGTCACCCAAATCTTTGCTCCCCTTTCAGATACATAGATTCTGAAGTTTGGGTTAAATGGTGAGTTAAGCTTGACTTGTCTCACCTGCTACACGAAAAAGATGAATTCCAGAGGATGCAACTCTATCCCCAGCTGGAGTTGGAACAGTTCATCTCCCACACACTCTCTGGCCTGGCTCAGTGCACACATCTGAGTCAGAGAAACTACAATGCCCAAGGCTGTCCCAGTGCTGGACTCCTGCTCAGCACCAGTGCTGTCTGTCTGTCTGTCAGTGGCACTGCATGCAGGCAGGACACTCTCTGAACTGCTCTTTCCCCAGCACACCTCACTTTGGGCACAGGAGGTGACCTCAGTTTGCTGCTGACACACTCACATGCAAACAGACCCACAGTAGGTAACACACATCTCTGCTGAGATGCACCTGAGGCTCCCAGGCAGCACAGATAGGACAAAGTGCAGTGCCAACCACACTTCTGGGTGCACAGCCATGCATTATGTGCTTGCTGCATAAATTCAGTGCCCTTCCTTCAGCTGGAAAACCCTCACAAGCAAAGGCTCAGCCCATGGAAGCAGCACTAATCTCCAGACTATTATTCAAATGTCATGAGTGAACAATAATGGCTCCAAGGACTTTCTTTTTCTTCTTTGTGCAACTCTAGAAAATAGGAACTGAGGAGGCTTAGGCAGAAGAATAATGCTAATAAAAGTAACACACCAAAGCAGCTCTATTCTGCCATCAACCAATGCTCACAGCCCAGCAGCTCTCAGAAACCCGACCTCCTACAGCAAGAGACGCCATGGAGAAAACCACAGCTAAACTCCTACCTCAGATCAACTATTCCTTTGAAACACCTTTAAAACCAATTTATCTCTATTTATAGTCAAAAGGAAATAGATGCGTAATAGCTCTGAGATGATGTGATAACAGCAGGAGCAAAATACACAAAGACCTGAAGAACTATTTGAGACTGGGGGGGAAAAATGTTTGCATGCAAGGCCCTTCTGGATTAAACACCGTATCTTAAATTCACACTTCACTTCATGCTGAAACAACTTCCTCCCAGATATTAACTTTTTGCTGGAATTCCCCATGCAGCATCTCCCACCACCTGCTCCCCCCACAGCAAGGCCCGGGACACACACAGGTACTCACTGGAGTTGGTCTGGGACACTGAGGTGGCTGTGGTGGTGGTGGAGGTGGTGGAGGACTGTGTGCTGGAGGAGGTGGATGGTGAGGCTGCAGATGCAGGGCTGCTGGTGGTGGGGGTGGAGGCCCCCATGGCCTGGGCCTGGGCCGCCAGCATCGGCGTCAGCTCCGACTGCTGGATCACCTTCACCCCGTCCGGCTTCGTCCAGGCCGACTCGCGCGTGCGCGCGTTGTAGAAATACACCTGAGGGGAGAGCGGCCCCGTCACCCGCGGCTCAGCTGCCGGGGAGCGGCACAGACAGCCCAGCGCCCCCAGCTTTACAAGGAACAGGGGCACAGACACGAGTGTGGGATGCCAGTGCCCGACTGCATGGCCAGGGGCTCGCAGCGGGACCTCCCCAGCTCCCATCTCACCTTCCCATCCGGAGTTTTGTTCTCTACCCAGATCTCCTCAGCTGGGGGCATTGCTGGTGTTCCCGGCGCAGAGACCGGTGGCATTCCTGGAGGGAACATCATACCAGGAGGTGGTGGCATGCTACCCATGGGAGGAGGCATAAATGGTGGTCTCTAAAGGCATATAATAACAATAATGATCATAATGACAACAACAATATAATTTCCAAGCAGTTTTCGTTTCTTAGAGTACCAGAGACAGTACACCAGCAGTAAGGATAACTCTGCCAGGCTTGAGAGATTCTCTAATAATCCAATGCTCCCATCTCAGGGAATGTGCTTCCTGACAACCGTCCACCTATGGCAGAACAGTTGCAGCCAGCACTTCACTTCTGAAATGCAAACATTACTGAATCTGAAAAAGGTGGCATGAAGAGAAATGTGGTGAAAGAAAAAGTCCTCTCCTGAAAAGGAGAAACTATCTCAATGCAAGGAAAAGAAAGAAAGAAAGAGCTGTTTCCAAATAGCTACTGCTCAGACATCCCCACTTGTGACCCAAATACCCCACTGAACAATCACCTAATGACCCTCCCAGGGAAGACATGTTAAATAAAAAGGTAAATTACAAGTAAGAGTCCAATTTGTTACACAGTTGAGCAGTGGGTTTCATTGCAATACTCCTAAATTTCCCATTAACTAAAACTCTAACTAGTGGCAGTTACAATAAAAATACACAGGTATAATAATTACATGTTCATTATTGCCTCATGATAAGAAATCCCAGCCTGCTCTGCACACCACAGTTACCTGAAAGCCTCAACACCTGTTTGTAATTCAAAGTATGTTCAGTTCTTTTATTCTACTTGTTTATTTGGATTGGTTGAAATTCCTTGTGCACAACAAGTACAGTGACCACTTCTCTATGAAAAGACAGTTGACAAAATTCACTGAGTTCTTTTAACTTACTCTGCAAACACCTACAACTACAGCCCTAATTACCTCTAAATGAATTAGCTCTAAATGAAGTTGTGATTCAAAAGCTTTGCTCTCCAGTGAGAGCCTCGAGCTCCGTGCTCACCAGACACCCCAGAGGGCTCTGCTGGGGCTGGGGCTGGGCCAGCCCAGGACATCCCATGGCACAGGGAAGGGGTGGCTTGGTGCCAACCTGCATACATGGGCCCTGAGCTGCACCCCTGCACCCAGAACTGGAGCTGTGCCCCTGGAAGCTTCCCGTGCTGCCATGTCCTTGGCTTCTGTCTGCATTTGGCTTTTGTTAGAAGTTTCCCTGAGATCCAACTTTCTGCTCTAAGAGTGATCTTATAAACTGCTCTTTAAATCCATGTACCAAACTAGTAACAATTATTTGTGCTAAATATTACTCTAAAGGAAGTTAAGAGTGCATAGACAGCCTTCTACACAAACAAAAAAAGCCCTCAAGGCAATTCCAGCCTGCCTTCCCTACCTTGTTCCTCCCCTCAGCTCCAGCACCTGCCACACAGTGAGCTTTCTTTCCTACTCTACGACCTCTGTGAAAGATCCAGCAAAGCTCACTTTGCACATACTGCCACTGGTGTCCCCAAAGCAGGAGTCAGACCATGTGGGCAGCTTGTGTCTGGTGCACAGCCAGGGCCTCAGCACATCCTGAGCCCTGCTCCAAGCACAGCTACCCACGTTCCTACCACGGACCTCGTATCATCCTGTCTGCAGGGCAGGAGCAGACCCCACATCTCAGTGCAGAGCAGAGCACAGTGCTGGCACAGCCTGAGACACCCAGCCTTGCCTGGTGCTGGTGAGGAGCTGTGAAAATCCCAGCAGGCACAACAAACCAGCCCTGTGTGACACTGGGAGCAGCAACACCCTCAGGATGTAAATCAAACACAGAAATCACAGAGACACCCATAAGCCAGACCTGGGATCCAAAGTAACTCTGGCTGGTTCTCCAAACTGCAATTACAAGTAGTGGATTTAATCCATTATTTACACCACGTGGTACCATTCAGCTCCTCAGCCCACACAGCGCTTACACCGCCCTAATGGCATCACACCCCCACATGGCAATTAAAATAATCCATTTCTCACACAAAGGTCTTGTCCCTTCCAAAATATCCAGGTCTCTGAAAAGCAAACAAAAGACCTTAAACCATCCATCAGTTTAGCATTGCCTTAAGGAGCTGTGAAGCAGCTCATTTGCATACCACAGGTATGCAGTGGTAAATAACACCATCCCTCAGCCTTGTGTTCTTCTCCTGTCCTACCCTGTTGTTTCAGTCACCCATTTGAATGTCTCTTTTTGTACTCTTTCTACAGAATCACACAATCACTGAGGTTGGAAAATATCTCCAAGATCATCGAGTCCAATCTGTGACCCATCACCACCCTGTCAACCAGACCAGAGCAGTGAGGGCCAAGGCTTGAGCACCTCCAGGGATGGGGACTCCACCACCTCCCCACCCAGCCCCTTCCAATGCCCGACAACCCTTTCAGTGAAGAAATTCTTCATGATGTCCAACCTGAACCTTCCTTGGCACACCTTGAGGCCTTGTCCTGTCCCTTGTGCCCTGGCAGCAGAGCCTGACACCGCCCCCCCGGCTGCCCTCTCCTGTCAGGGAGTTGCAGAAAGCAAGAAGGTCCTCCCTGAGCCCCCTTTTCTCCAGGCTGAGCACCCCCAGCTCCCTCACTCACGGTGCTCCAGATGCTTCCCCAGCTTCACTACCTTCTCTGGACACACTACAACCCCTCAATGTCCTTCCTGAATTGAAGGGCCCGGAACTGAACACTTCCACGTGTGAAAACAAACAGGAAAAAAATCCCTAAGTCCCGCTTAAACAATCCAGGAGAATCCCCGTTCCTCACCTGCAGGTGCGGAGGCCCCATGGGTGGGGGGATGCCCCCCGGCGGTGGCATCGGGGGCATGCTGGGGT
>JAOXXN010000466.1:111649-139965 GCA_026770055.1 Myrmophylax atrothorax | reverse complement strand
CCGCTGTTGTGGTACGGCCCTGGTTCCACCCCTTCTCCATGCCTCTGTTGGTACGGCCCACGCGGCTCCCGGCAGGCGCGGCAACATGGCGGTGAGTGAGTGACGGGGTCCGGCCCCGGCCCCGCACCGGCTCTGGCTCCCCCGGGGCTCGCCCCCGCACCGGGGTCGCTGTTCAGGGCCGTGGCCGCCAGGCAGAAGCTTCGTGCAGGCCCCTGTGGGCCCTCTGCCCGGCGGTCACCGCCCCTTTATGTAAAGGTCTTAGGAGTGTTCTGATTTGGAGGGAAATGAGCCAAATTCTCGAGCTTTATGGGTGTAGGATCTGTCGTGCGTGTGTCTCGTAACAGTTCTCATATGCTATGTGCTAAAAGAATAAGGTCGTTTAATAGTTGCCATATGTTGCATTATAAAAGAATAAGGAGAAGGGCTGTTCGACACCGATTTAATTAAAATTACTTGGAATGTTTTATCTGAAGAGCTCAGTCTGAACTACAATTAGAGATATTACCAGACCCTCTTCCTGGCATAGGGAACGCTGTTCCTACTTTAAGTAGAGCAAGAGGAAGAATCATCAAATAGTGTTTATAGGCAGTCTGAAATAAGACAGAATTCCATGGTTTTTTCAATTGCATGATTTATATTTACGCCTGCCTCTCCAGCTCAGATCCCTCTCTCTGAGTTTGCTGGTTATTGGCGAGGTAATCAGTGTGTGTGTTACTTGGCTACTGTTCGTCCTTTGCCTTGGAGGAAGGTTGTTACCCTTTCCTCACGGGTCTGGGGCCCTCTCTCGGTAGGGTGGGCTCCAGGACACGGGTTTGTGCAGAACCTTCCCTGCTGCTCTGCTGGGGGTGGTGCTGCAGGGCCGGGAGCCAGAGCAGTGCTCACCAAGCCAGAGTGGTGCTCACGGAGCAGTTCAGGAGTGCTCTGTGCTAACTCACAGTTCTGTGGTTCTGAGCTTCTCCACCCAGACTTTTCCTCCCTCCCCCTCTGTGTCGAGCAGGAGCGTAAAGGAACAGCGAAAGTGGATTTCCTGAAGAAGATTGAAAGAGAGATCCAGCAGAAGTGGGACCGTGAGCACGTGTTTGAGATCAATGCTGCAGACAGGAGGGACCAAAGGAGGTATCATTGTGTTCTTTATTTACAAATTTTATCTTTAACCTCTTGAAATGTCTTTTCATTCCTAATCTTGGGTGGAAAAGTGGCCCTTTTGGAGTGAGCAGTGTTCTTGGCTCAGCTGGAGGAACGAACTCACACATTGTTGGCGTTTCTGTAGCTGATGACATAAAGTAGCTGAGTATGTGTGTGGCCAAGTTCCAGCAGGGACAAGAGAAGTGTTTTCATTCCTTGGCAGTGTCAGTGCCCTCTGTGGCTTTAAAACCAGGTTGTCTTTGGTGACTTGAACGCCTTGACGTGGAGGAGGTTGCTCAGTGTGGTGGCTGAGCCCTCACTCTTGTGGGGTTTCATGCTGATGGAGGGAGTGTCTTTGGCTTTGCTGAGACAAGAAGTGTTAGACAAAATCATAGGTCCTACTGTAGGCCAACCTCTTGTACTTTGTGTAGAAGTAGAAGAACCAGGTGTATGACCATTAGTATTCCTCAGATGAGTGGCTGTGATTTCCTTTCTTACCTGAACTATTTCGCAGAGATGTCCTATCACCTGTCTGGTTTTGGTGTTTTCTCAACTATTCCACCTTCCATCTCTGCTGAATTTGGTTAATGTTTTGCTTTGGTAATGGATTCCTGTTCCTGTGGTAAGATACTGCTGAGCTTCTGTCTGTTGGTTGTAGAAGGTGCTTCTCTCTTGGGTTTACGTTTTCTCTCACCTGGTTGGTTCCATGATTGTTCTCGGGTGTCTGAAATTGACTTTAAAAGGGTGGGCAGGTGTCACTGCTTTGGGCTTTGTGTTCCACGTGGCCACTGCTGCAGTTCTCAGTGCTCTCCACAGTGTGGAGGGGCTGCCTGAGGCAAGAACATGAGTCCTGTAGGAAAGTCTCTGATTGGAAAAGCAGTACCTGGTTAATATTTGCTGTGTGGGAAAGTCAAACTAAACCAAGATAATAACTGAAGTGGTGAAACAGGTGGTAGGTTCTTAAATTGTAAATTTTGCAAGCAAACAAATGACTTGGCTTTTATTCCTGCGTGTTTATAGATCAGTGGGAGTGTGTGAAGAGACAAGGTGTGAAGTGAAGTGCCAAGGTAGATGTAGAAATTCCCAGTGTCCTAAAGATGTAAACATTGTCTTAATTGCTTTGAAAAGTCAGGTTACAGCAATAAAATACATCTTGGAAATACTCTGCAACAATATATCCCTGTGAAAGGAGTGATTACTTACAGTATGCCATTAAATCTGAACTCAGGCAGTGGGAGATTAAATAAATGACTTTAAGCCTCTGCAGTAATTAATTTACAGAAGCAGGATTAGAATTTGTTACTTGTGGGAACTTGTTATATTTATTTCAATGTTTCTTTGTGATGTCAGCCCTATGTGGGTTTTTTTGTGTGTGTTTAGGACTTTTGTTAAGATGATAAAGCCTGTTAGTGTATCAGCTCTGTAAAAGCAAAGACTTGTGTTACTGGCAGGGAAAATGTTATTTTAATGTCACTGTGGGCTGATAGTAGCTGAACATTCCAGTTACCTGTTTCACTCATGCATTGTCTGATGGTCACTTTGAAAGCTAATTACATGTTTTAATTCTTTGACTTCTCAGCAAGGGAAAGTACTTTGTTACCTTCCCTTACCCCTACATGAATGGCCGCCTGCACCTGGGACACACGTTCTCCTTATCTAAATGTGAGGTAAAAATTCTCCTTTGCTGATACCTTTAAATGTTACTCCAGAACAAATGGTCATTTTATAGTTTAGTTTTAAGCTAACAGAATGCCTTTTTAATTTCTTTATAGCTTCAGCAATAACTTATTACAATTTTCCTTTTCCCATATGTTCAGTGTGTGTATTGCTGACTGAAGGGAAATGCAATTTGTGACTTTCTGAATTTGAGGAGATGAGGCTGCAGGTGTTTCCTCTGTTCATTCTTTCAACTGAGATTTTTAGGAGGTGCTGCTAAATAGCTCAACTTCACAAGAGATCTGACTGTCTCTTTTGTTTGTGCCTGTTATGCTCTGTGACCTGTATGGGAGCAGGCTGTGGGCACTAGTGGGTAGGATTCCACAATATCCATCTCTTTGCACCCATTCTTCTCTGGTGAGAACCAGCCTGGAAGCTGGGCAAGCCTGTGCCTGTGCAGCCCAGGCAGTACCAAACTGCAGTTTTACCTTCTTGTTATGAATTCTTTCCCCAGCTCTGTGCCTGCACTGGGCTGTCTGTCCTAGCTGTGTGTTAGTGAAGGGATCACACCTGGGTTTGAGAAGGTGCTGCCTCAGCCCTGTGCCATTCCTGTTTCAGCTGTTCCTTTTTTTTTCCTGTCTGTAGTTCGCAGTTGGATATCAGAGGCTGAAGGGGAAGAGTTGCCTGTTTCCCTTTGGGCTGCACTGCACGGGGATGCCCATCAAGGTGAGAGCTTTGCAGTTGCTGTGTGTCTTCTGATGGGATTTTATTCCTAAGGCTCCTTGGAGCCTTGCTTACTGTCCATCCCAAACATCACCTTGGTTTATTTAGAGATTCATCAAGACATTGTGATTTGGAACCTGAATTTGTAGTAAACATGTGTTGTGCTTGGACTGTGTATCATCACTTCCTAGAAGATAAAATTCTGTAAAACTAAAGTTTACCTGATGTGTGTTTTCCTTTGCAAGAAAATCCTCACAGTAATCCTGTTCCTGCCTTGCTGGGTGTTCTGGAAGTTGCAGGTTCTCCTAGAAGTTAATGCAAGGTCCAGAAAAAGTTTAAAGCATTATAATGAAATGTAAAGTGTTATCAATAAAACCCACTCCTGTGATTGCAGCCAGTGCCTAGAGAAGTGCTGACACTCCCTATAACTCTGTTCAGGCTTGTGCAGATAAGCTGAAAAGAGAAATGGAATTGTATGGCTGCCCACCAGAATTTCCTGATGAAGAGGAAGAAGAGGAAGAAAATTCTGGTAAAAAAGAAGAAGAAATTATCATCAAAGACAAAGCGAAAGGCAAAAAGGTAAAGTTTAAACGAGCCTTGCTGGACTGAGCACTGTGCTCTCAAAGCTTCCGAGTGTGCATTGCAGGCTTTTCCTCCTTTGGGCTCACAGAAACCTATGACATAAAGATTTTCATTGTTTTTTTCCAAGGTATCAGGGTATGTTTAAGGTAGACTTGAAAAAGGCGTCAGCTGCATGGTTCCAGAGATACCATGGTAATGCATGAGCCTTTACTGGAGAGCTGGTGCACTGCATAACAGTTTCTTGGGGAAAAAACATCAACCAGAATAATACTCTTTTTTTTTTTCCTCTTAATCCCTTCCCAAAGCATTCACAAAAAGGTTATAGGAAATTACTCTGCTTCCTCAGAGGTAGGGGATGTGTATACCTACTCTTCAGATTATTCTCTTGTATTGGTATTTAGCCAATTCTGGCTAGATAGGCTCAGGAAAATCATCTAAACTATTTTGACTTACCGGAAATCTAAATGAGATTTAGGATTTTGGGAGTATCAAAAAGCAAGGCAAAGAATCAACTGTAGGAAAAGCTTAGAGATGTTGTGTATGTTGTGGTGCAAACACCTGTGGGTTTGAACAGGACCCTGCGAACTTGCCAGGTTGCCATGGCACAGCTGCTGGCACAGCTGCTGCAGGTGTGTCGGACATGGGCATGGAACAGGTGGGAAGAGGGGGTTAGGGAGTGTACAGTGAATACAAGGTAGGAAAGACTGTACAATGTAAACTGTGCTAATTTATCTTCACTGCTAGAGAGAGGATATGAGAATATTTGTATTAACTTGTGTATCTGGAATCAGTAACTGTAACATTAACTGAGGAAAGTGCTGTCATGAGTACAAGACCGTGCTCTTCTTCCTAATCCCGTGTTCCTCTAGAGCAAGGCTGCTGCCAAGACTGGCTCCTCCAAATACCAGTGGGGAATCATGAAGTCTTTGGGTCTGTCTGATGAAGAGGTGGTCAGTTTTTCTGAAGCTGAGCACTGGCTGGATTATTTCCCTCCCCTTGCTGTCCAGGATCTGAAGAGCATGGGATTGAAGGTGAGACTGGGAAATCCAAACCTCAATTACATGGGCAGCCATACCTGTATTGTTGCTGTGTTTGTGAATGTGCTACTTCTCCTTGGGGATTTTCTACCTAATATCAACATTATTCTAGAAAAGTTTCTGGTATTTATGACATTACTCATTTAACCTTTTAATGGTCTTGGGTGATAATTAAGTGCTTTCTTGTATAGAGCTTCTATCCTGTGCAGCAGTCACAACTTGAAATTTATTGAATAGAGGAATTATGACTTCTGGTTCCCCTGTGGGATAACTGGTCTATGGTCAGTATTGACAGTAGTTTTAGGAAGAAAAATGATGTTAAATAAAGGTATTTGTCCTGCTGATAACAGATCTTTCAAGTTGAAGACAGGTAGAGATGATGAAACAAAGCAGTGCTGAAATCAGCTTGAGTGATTGGTTACTACTACAAAAGCTCTAAAATTCCCAGTCAGTGAAGGGGCCTCGAGCTTTGATATCTCAGCTCTCAGAGACCAGGCACAGACATGTATTTAAGCATACAGCCTTTGTGGGATATGTACTGGCGTTGTCTTTTTGGAGAGAAAATTATTTTTGTTTTTAAAATAGTAATTTTGCTAGTATGAGATTCCTTTAATTTCTTGATTGTGTTTACTTACTGGAGCCTCTTGCCCACTTCCAGGTGGACTGGAGGCGTTCCTTCATTACTACAAATGTGAATCCCTATTATGATTCCTTTGTACGGTGGCAATTCCTTACATTAAAGGAAAGAAATAAGATAAAGTTTGGCAAACGGTAAGGCTTCCTCTCAGGTCTGGGTTTGGTGGGAATGTGGTCAAGCTCCGCCATAGCAAAGACAGAGCCTGTGACACATCTCTACCGGGTGTTTTTAACTCACATGAAACCAGAATCCTTTCACTGCCCATGTTCTGCTTGACATGAAGTATAGCTGTTGTGCCAGCGAAGGGTGAGACTGAGTTCCTGGTTTAGTTATTCCATGGGCACCAACTCAAAGTAAAAGAGGGCCAATACTAACAGCTCTTGCAAAAGCTGAGCTCTTTTCCAAAGACCTTTATTTTTTCCCTCTTGCCCTACACATTATAGCACTCACTACTAAACAGAAATATACCCTTTTCTAGATACACAATTTATTCTCCTAAGGATGGACAGCCTTGCATGGATCATGACAGGCAAACAGGAGAGGTAATGTTTTTACTTTTTCTTTTCATGCATTGCTTATGATCTTAAATATTGAATGGAAAAGAAATTGTATCTTGGAGCAAAAAGTAGTTTGTATGTGCAGAGTCACCAGGTCTCAGTTGTCAGTGCTAGTGAAAATCAAGAGAACTCTCTTGAGCAGATTGGTCTGAGACTACGGATAATTTTGATATAATGGATATAATTTTCCATTATAGCTGGTTTCTGTCATCCTTTGGCAATTTGTGCCAGCAGCATCACTCCATCATGTTGAAACAATACAAACAAGTTGTTATTAACTTAGATATTGCTGAGACAGTGTTTGTGACAAGTTTTTGAGTGTAGGAATACAGTATAACCTCTCTGCAGTCTTCATGTTAGTGAACAGCTATTCATATGGATGGAAATAAGATTTACTTTGAGCCTTAGTGTTTTGATTAGGTTCCTACAGAACAGGATTTATTTTCTTTCCTGCTTGAGTCAATGTCTTTTGTTGATTGTTGCATTATTTGTGGGAATTTTAGGGTGTTGGGCCTCAAGAATACACACTGATAAAAATGAAGGTGTTGGATCCTTATCCTCCAAAATTGAGGTAGGTGTTGGCTTTTTAATGGCAGATAGGCTGTCTCCTGGTCAGAACTGACCATTAAATTAAAGAGTCTGTTTTGTGTAATGCAGAATTTAATTGTACTTGGTTATTTCCATCACTTCAAAGACTTGGTCTATATTTTGAGCTGCTATATTCCCTTTGTCTATATAGAACTCAAATTGGAGTTAAAAAAAAAAGGAAAGAAATTGGAAAACTCACGAAGAATTAATGACCCACTTTCTCCTTTAGGAAACATTACTTTAAGTTGATATTAGCTTAAAAGTCTGTTCTGTATGATCCAGAATGTTTTTGTTTTGGTAACTTACCAAATATTTTTTCCCCCAGTGGCCTGAGAGGAAAAAACATCTTCCTGGTGGCTGCCACACTCAGGCCAGAGACTATGTTTGGCCAGACCAACTGCTGGCTTCGCCCAGACATGAAGTACATCGGCTTTGAGACCAGGAACGGGGACATCTTCATCTGCACCCAGCGTGCTGCCAGGAACATGTCCTATCAGGGCTTCACCAAGGATAACGGTGTCGTGCCTGTGGTCAAGGAGCTGATGGGAGAGGTGAGTGTCCTGCAGAGTGCTGGTTAGGCTTAGCTGGTCCTCTGAGGCTTACATTTAAGGAAGGTGATGGTGGAGGTCTAATTATGAAGAAAAAAAGGAGCTATTACAGAAGTTTTGGAGCGTTTAGTGACTAAAAATCCAAGCAGCAGGCAACTTCCTTGGCAGCTAAGCCACAGCTGCTGCTGGGAGCATAGCCTAGTGCACTTTCCTGAGGACAAATGCATTTCTATTGCCTCGGCATGGTTTGGTGAAGGGATGATTTTAACTATTGTTTTTCTGCTTACTGGGAAGAGTGAGTGGAAAGGGAGGGAAAAAGTAATAGCTATAAAGGGTTATGTGGGAGAGGCTTTTGTGGATGCTGACATTTCCATCTTTGAACAAAGGTTTCTTAGCTGAGCAGTTGGATGTCAGTGGTTTTGAGATTTACTGTCATTAGCTTGTCTGCTTTGAGCAAGTGTAGTTAGTGGCATTTGTTCCTCCTGATACAAAGCACCTTCAGCCGTTTGCATCCCTCGATCTCCACTTACTGCAACTTGCCACCATATTTCTTGATCCTGCTTTGAAGAATGCAGTCGAAAATACTTCAGATTTTTTTCCTTTGTTAGTAGACATGATGTGAATTCAAGCAAATTAGTGAGGTAGAAGACAGCTGCCATGTTTAGACTGCCTCCTGCCAGTGCATCAATGTCTTGACAATGCACTTTTCCTTCTTCATTTAGTGTAGCTTTTGACACTGGCTTCCTAAGTCATTCCTGCCCTGATGCTGATGTGCTTCAGATATTTGGAAACAAACTGTCCTCTTGCTTCCTGTTCCTTTTCCACTCTGTATGGCAGTAGTTTAGGTTTCTTTGTTGGTATTTGACTTTTCTACTAGTAAATAGTCTATATACCACCTCTAGTGGTACCACAGGTTTTCATGTGTACTTCTTCCTTGTCTAACTATTTATGTATAATGTATTTAATTTATTTGTTTGTAATGTGTAAGGAATACCAGAAAATTTGAAGAATACCAGCCAGGAGAGCTTACTCAGATAGGCTGAATCCCTCTGATTTACTGTGATGCTGTTCCTTTGTCCTGCTCAGGAGATTCTTGGCGCTGCGCTTTCGGCACCATTCACCACCTACAAGGTTATCTATGCCCTGCCCATGCTCACCATCAAGGAGGATAAAGGTAACTCTATAGCAGGGCTTGTTGGATGGGCACTGGCCATTCAGAATGTGTGGATTAATCCTTTCATCCGTTTATCCTTTCCTTTGCCAAGGAACTGGAGTGGTGACAAGTGTTCCCTCTGACTCTCCAGATGACTTTGCAGCCCTGAGAGACTTGAAAAAAAAGCAGGTTAGTCTTCTAACTAAATTGTTTCTGTTTTCTTTCCATAGTGGAGAGGATCAAAAGTGGATATCCAGTGGGTAAAATGAAACTCACTTCAATTAGAATTTTACCATCTCTAACTTGAAATCAAAGTGGTTAAAAATAAATGAAGTTTAAACCAGCTGGACTGGTACAAATTTTTTTTCTCAGACTTCAAATCTGAGTTTTGGGTGAAAATCATGTAACTTGTGCTGCATGTTAAGGTGGAGAAGAGTACTAGTGAGACAGAAATGAATTCCTATTGTGGAAATGACTTCCAGAGATGAGATTAAGATTCTGTCTGAATTTCAAATGAGAGTCAAAGTAGCTGTTGCTATTATAACTGCAGGAGTACATCAGTGTCTGAACAGCTATCCCTGGCTATTAAATTTTTTTCCACTCATTTTCAGGGTAGAGCAATATTAGTTTTTCCCCTCTCGAAAATGTAGACAGTTATGGCAAAGAATCACCTGGAAATGAGATGGGGATTGAACTCAAATGTGAGAAGTGGTGAGAAGGCAGGGAAGTGGCTGTTTGCTTTATAACAAATAGAATATTTTTCTTCTATCTGTGTTGCTTTTTTTTTTCTTCCATTTTTCAAGGCTTTGAGGGTGAAGTATGGCATCAGAGATGAAATGGTCCTGCCATTTGAGCCGGTAAGTGCACCCAAATGTGTGCATCTGCACCACACAGGGCCTTGTGTTCACTGATGAGAAATGAACCAGGAGATGTGCCTGCCTGTATTTGAAGTCCTCCTCAGCTGAAGGAGCTGAAAAGCTTAGAATAAATTTTTCTTGTTTTCCTATAGTTATAATGTTTGCTCTTTTAGGGGTTACAACCAAGATTTGCTATTCTATGCTAAACTTCAGAGATCAAATTTTTGTTGGAATTACTGTTTTGGAAAATGGAATACACTGTTACACTGATAACCTGCTGGTTGCTTAAAAAAAACTTAGAGCCTTAATGGTCAGATTTTGAGCGTATCTGTTCTGTGGAAAGAGCTGAAGTCCCTTCCTGTTAGTGCAGCCTCAGGGCTGAGTCAGTTTTCCTTAGAAAATGCAGGTTACAGGTGAAGCCATCCCAGTGTTTTGCAATACCCTTGATGAGTGGAACTGCACCAATACTTTGAAAGACTTCCATAACTTGGTTTGTGTTAGATGCTGCAAATTTGCAGAGTGAGCAACATGATGCAGGGGGGTTTGACAGCCCTTTGTTTATTCTCAGGTGCCCATCATTGAAATCCCAGGCTATGGCAGCCTTTGTGCTCCATTTGTCTGTGATGAGCTCAAAATCCAGAGCCAAAATGACAGAGAGAAGCTTGCGGAGGCCAAGGAGAGAGTGTACCTGAAAGGATTCTATGAAGGAGTAAGTAATAAAAGATTTTGGTAAGTGGTTTCTTGCTGAGTTTGATTAGGAGAAAACAAAAAGGGGATAAAGTATAAAAAAGAGACTGCAAGAAAGAGGGAGACAAAAGCAGTTTTCATTTAGACTCCTCCTACCCAGGTTTTGCAGTTGGGAGTGATGCAGAACTGGAGAAAGAGAACAGAGGAATGTGTGAGAGCAAACTGAGATTTATGATCTGATTATCTAGCAAATGGGTCACCTTCTGGGAAGCTGACCCATTTTGTTACAAGTATTGATTGGGGAAAAAAAAAATCTTCTCTTGTGACCCATCTCTTAAAGGTGATGTTGGTGGATGAATTCAAAGGACAAAAAGTTCAAGATGTGAAGAAACGCATTCAGAAGCTGATGGTGGATAAGGTATGTGACAGTGTGCACGCAGCTGCTGCTGAATTGTCCATTTTGTTCTTTTCACAGTGACTGGAAAACTCCCAGTGTGATTCTGCAGCCCTCAGGGTACTTTGGGTCTCTGCAGAGCACAAGAACACTGCTGAGACAGGGACCTGGTGTTCTTGCATTGAATGGGATGAGTAGCTTAATTAGTCCACTTATTCCTTGCCTTATCCCATCACCTTGCCTAGGACATGTTTTGGTTGTCTGATTTATTCTTTAATATGCTTAGGAGGGCACTGAAAGTGTAGGATCTGAACTGTCAGTCTCAAGCCAGTAAAGGAGGCATATGATGTGCAAATGCCCCATTGCTGGGCTCATCCTTCAGAGAAGGGAGAGCAGTAACTGAACGGCAATAGTGGCATCTCGTAAGGAGACTTTCTGGATGAGGGCTGGGAGTGGGAGAAGCTTCAGTCTTTTAGTCATTATTCCCTTATTGTTGCAGCATTGTTATTTCCAGATTATAATGTAACCCTTCACCCTGCATCAGTACATGTGCTGTGCGCAGGTAGATTTGAAGCTCAGCATTCGATTTTCCTTCCCCTTCCACTCTCCCTCTGTCCCCCAGGGTTTCCTAGGAGGTATTTTCAATCAGTAGAGCATAGTCAGTGAGGAATATTTTGTGCTTCTGTTCTCCTTTTCCTCATGCATGGAGACATTGTGTACAAAATGCTGTGAGCTGGTGCCTCGGAGAAACACACAGTCAAGCCTTGCCTTGTTTTAGCCAAGGGAATACTGAGGCAGGAGCCTGGACAGTGATGAGAGCCGTGCAGTAAATGCTATAAACCAGATTAGAATGGAGGGCATGCTTTTTAGTAAGTTGTCAGGATTTTCAAGACTGCTAAAATTTCAGCCCTCACTGCCCTTTCAACTCTTAGAATGAAGCCATGATTTATATGGAACCTGAGAAACAAGTTATGTCGAGATCTGCTGATGAGTGTGTCGTGGCCCTTTGTGACCAGTGGTAAGTGAACTAAAGCTGTAGTTACAACTTCACTCCAATTGTATCCTACTTCTGTATTGCTTTATTACAATCAACCTTTCCCAACTGTAGGTATTTAGATTATGGTGAAGTGAACTGGAAGAAACAGGCCTCAGAGTGCTTGAAACATCTGGAGACGTGAGTTATGAACACAGTTGTAAAGGGGAGTGACTGCTGCTGCTGGTGGAGTCTGAGAGGGTGAGAGCAGTAAGAGCTTCTTTCTTACAGGTTCTGTGAAGAGACTAGGAGAAATTTTGAAGCTACTTTAGGCTGGCTACAAGAACATGCATGCTCCAGGACATATGGCTTAGGTAGGCAAAACACTCCTTTCTCATTTGGTGCTTCATGAGGATGGTACTCCTCCTCATTTCATTTGGAACGCTTAAGTGCTGTCTAGCACCCCCAATGGAATAGGGAAGTGTGGAACAGCATTATCCAACTTGCATTTTGGCCCAATATCCCAGAGAAGGTGTGCTTTGTTGGAAATGGATGTGGCCAGGGCTAACTTCATTTTTGCATTACTACAGGGAGTCTGTGCAGCATCAGAGTAGTTTTTTATCTGGGCTGTTGATTTGTAAGGGGCCTCAGAAGAGGAAACTAATACCATTTCTTGGGTGTTCTCCTTAAATTCTGTCTACCCTTCATCTTGTGTAGTCTGACATGGGGCAGCTGTTAAAAGTGCACTATAACCCACAGCAAATGTGAGCTGAACTGTGTCAGGAAACTGGTTCAAAACCAGCAAGTGTTTGAAAATCTTAAAGGCGTAATTTAATTTTTAAACCCATTATTTTTAAAAGCATAAGTGTGAGTACCAGTGTATATATGTGTATATGTATGTTCCTCTGAAAGTCATAAACGGCTTATGTGTGCTTGAGAGTGGTGCCTGTTGGTAGGGTTGGTGCTGACTGTACCTGACAGCTGCCTTCCCCCTCCAGGGACCCGCTTGCCTTGGGATGAGCAGTGGCTGATAGAGTCTCTCTCTGACTCCACCATCTACATGGCCTATTACACAGTGGCTCACCTGTTACAGGGAGGGAACCTGAGAGGCCAAGAAGAATCTCCTCTGGGCATCAGGTAGGGAGAGTGAACCTTTCAGTTCTCTTTTTAATTGGGTGTACTCCTGAATTGCTCTGCACAAGTGATCGGCTTTAGTGGCTGCTGAGGTGTCTCTGCTTTGCTGTTGAGGTATCTCTGCTTTCTGAGACTGCTTTGCACCATAACAAATTGTAGGCTGCAGTATACAGAGGGAGTAGGATTTAGCACTTAGTTTTTGTCACTGTATTGAGTGTTGGTAACTCTCTTAGAAGCTTAGAACCATCCTTTCTCCACAACTTGTACGTGGAAGCCTTCAGAGCAAGAGGTAGGGAGGCATTTGTACCGAAATACCTCCTAGGCTGCTCTGTGACCTTTTGGTTGAAGTGGTTGTGAACTTCAGTGATAGGGATCAGAGAGATGAGATAGTATAGCTCAGTCTGGAATTGAAAAAAAATCACTTCTGATAGTGTCTAGAGTGTTCTGCTCTAATTTTATGTGGTTTATGAAGTGTTTTGTGGAGTAGTTCACACATTGGAATGGAAGCTTTTCTTACTCAATGCTGTAACTAATTTGAAGACCATTTCCAATGATTCTGATTTTTACAAACAGAAATAGCTCTGAGAGACTGGGCAAGGCTGTCATTTGGACTCAAACCTCTCTAATTACAGAGAGGCTACCCATGAGCTAGTCATGTCTGGAAACAGGCTTTGAAGTGAGCATCCCGAGCCCTGAATTACAGATTTGATATAATTAAGCATGTACATTTAGAGTGCACTCCTATGAGAGTAGATAACATCTTACAGCCTTGGAAAATGCTTTTTACCGGGACTTGCTTTGTGGGGTGAAGGAAAAGGGGTTTTATGGCCCATCATGTTAGTCACCTTCTGCTACAGCAAATTTGGCACCAAACAGAAGCTCAGTCACAGGACAGGAATTTACAGTCGAGAACAAGAAGTACCAGAACCAAACCATGAACCAGTGGCTGTAAGACTTATTCTAGGCTGGTGGTATGGACCATCATCTGAGGTGGTGGTTTAATATGTACTGGATGTATGTGGGGTCCAGAATTTTTCTCAGCACGGAACAGGCCAAAGCTCCTTAGCAGGTGTTAACACATAGCAAACTTCAGTTTGAAGGTATTTAATTTGGAATGCTTGCAGGCAGTATCTGGTGCACTCCACTGGAGTTCTGAGGAGCCAGGAGTAAAAGTTTCTCCGTAGAAACAAGGATATTGTGTTACTGCAGCCCAGTGGCTGCAGAGCTGTGGGTCTAAGTTACATCTCATCAGTGTTCTCATTCAAAATTGTGGATCCTGCCTCTAGTAATTGGCCAGATGTGTCTTGTAGTAGATGTTAATTTTGAGTGTTTGTTCCATTCAAAGTGAGAAAAGATCACTACTGTTTTCTGTGCAGGAGGTGACCTTGAATTGTACAGCAGTTCTCTCCTCTCCTCCTGCTCTTTGATTTCTGTGGCAGGCAGAAGGAATGGCTCTGTGATACATAATGGTGATGGGCTCTCAGTGTTCAGTTAAGATGGTGCTGGGGTTTGGGGGGTGACATTTGGAAAAGAAATGGCTGGGTTTCCAGAACACTGAAGATGATGCTTTAATTATTAATCACTTTATGGGAGTCTTTGTGCTTTGTTGGGAAGTCTCAAAGGGTAGTTTAAGCAGGGCATGGCTTGAGCAGTGCCGAGTTTGTTTCTGGTGTTGGATTTACTCATTTAATCTCAGGCAAAGGACATGGGCACTCTCTGTATTTGCTGATCTTGAGTGTGTTGTGAGAATGGATCAACAAGCTTAAGCTGCCTTGTACAAAATGCTGTGGAATGTGAAAGGAGCTTCTGTTGGCATCTCAATGTGGGGCTGATTCTGTGCAGGGCACATCAGATGAGCAAAGAAGTTTGGGATTACATCTTCTTCAAGGGAGCTCCGTTGCCTAAAACTGAGATTCCAAAAGAAAAGTTGGATAAGCTAAAGGAGGAATTTGAATTTTGGTATCCTGTGGATCTCAGAGTTTCTGGCAAAGATCTTGTTCCAAATCACCTGTCGTACTACCTCTATAATCACGTGGCCATGTGGCCAGAGCAAAGGTAAGCTGGGGCGTGATGCAGGTTTGTAGGAGGCAAAGCTATAGAGTTTATAGTTCTACTGTATTTGTTAATGGCCTTTGAATTGTACAACATTCAGAATTGGGTTGAAAATGTATTCTTTCATATTACACCTTTGATACAATTGTTTGTAGTAGAAGTTATTGAACTGGAAGGGGTTTTACCATTATTGCCTGTGTTTTTTCTGCAGTATCTCCTCCTATGGATTTTCCAGTGTTGAATTGTATTCCTGCACTGGAATTTGCCTGAATTTATTATTAAGTCTCATTAATTCCTTCTCAAGGATGGTTAAAACAGCCTATGTATATGTATATGCGTGTGTGTACGTGTGTATATATATATGCGTGTGTGTGTATGTATTCCCACTGACTGTGCAGGACAGGTTGAGAATCTTTGCCCATCACATACTGCTTTTAGGATGAAGATATTGTTTGCCTTCCGTTGAACTCTGTTTAAAGGTTGTATAAAGCTGTACAGAGGAAAGATGGGTTTCTGATGTATAGTAAAAAGGATTGTGGGATATTTGGTATCTGCTTCGTCTGTGGGTAGAGATATGTGGACCCAGTGCCATCTTGTACTCTTGGGCAATGCCAGGCACTGGCCTTTAAATTAAATGTATCTGAATATAGGGAGGTGAGATAAATGAATTGTAATTGCAGGTGCACTGCTCCCTGCTTTGCCTTTCAGCAATGATAATTCCTAGGCCTTATATTGTAGTTCTTTTCATCTTCAAAGGTACTCCTTAGTGTTTTTAAGACACCCCTTGGGTATCTTTTTGAAGATTCCACTTAAGTTGTTCATTCCAAACTGGAATATAAAATGTTTGTTCTTTTAAAAAGTGGAAACATGTTTACTTGACCAAATGCTTTGTATCTTGTCTTCAAACAGAGAAAAATGGCCAGTAGCTGTGAGAGCTAATGGGCATCTGCTCCTCAATTCTGAAAAGGTACAGTGAGGTTTCATGTATGACATAGCTTTTGTGTTGTCAAAATAGGCATTTGCCAGCCAGACTGCAAAGCTCTTCTTGGAATTTAAGAGGAGGAATAGTGAAATTTCTTTGTTGGTGCCCTCCAGTTTTTCATTCATTGGAGGAATGATGAATTTCTCTGATTCTGTGGAGCACTTCTCTTAAGTCAGTTCTTGTGTAGCCTTGCCAGTTCAGTAAAGAGTTCAGTGCATTTCTCTTAACCATTAGGGTAGTATAGAATGCTGCATGTTTTATTTATTTTGCTAAAGTTTAGCTTTGTAAAGCATTAAAATAGGTGCAGTAGGAGGAAAAAGTTTGTGCCAATAACTTGCTAATGTGTGCAAGTTTTGACACTGAGTTGACTTAAAAGTGCTTGAACCCAGGAATAGGCCTTGGAGACTGTCTGATATGAGGGAAAAAACCCAACCAAAACCCCTAGCTCGTTCTTGAAAAATCAATGCAGGGTGAGTTGAAAATGCAAATTTTATAGTAGTTAAGTTTAATTTAGGGAATTTCTGGGATTATGTTTTGGTGCTGAGTGCTTGCAGAGTTCAATCTCCTTTTGCTGTGAGACTTTGTTCAGATTTACCAAGTGCTTTTTGCTGTGATTCGTGAGAAAATGCTTTCCCCAAACTCTTGTTGGGTCTGTCTTGTTTATCCACCAACACAAGGGATGTGTGAAAAAACAAAACACTCTTCTCTTTATTTCAGATGTCTAAGTCGACAGGCAACTTCCTCACCCTCACTCAAGCTGTTGACAAGTTTTCTGCAGATGGTGAGTGTGTTCTGACCTGCATCTGATTGTCAATTATGCCAAAATGACTAAAATGAGTGTTTTTCTCTCAGAGGAGTTTATTGGAGTATTGAATGGCAATGAATCTGCCACTTCCCACCTGTTCTTGTTGAAAGCTGAACTCCGTTTGGAAGATTAGGATGTATGTTAGCACAACACCTGGTTCAGCCAGGAGCTGCTCCTGGGGTTGAGCCCTCTAGCGGGGCTTATTTCATTCTTCTATGTTCACTTAAGAGATCAGAACACAAGACACACACTTGTTGGTGAGCAAAATGCGTGTACATGTTTGTGCACTGTGTATACATGAGGGCTCATGTTCCTCCTTCCACACTCCTGTATTTTGGGCAGTGGCTGTGCTGGTCTCCTGGTCTGCCTGGTCCCTTCCCAAGGACGGCAGTGTGCCTCTCCCAGGTTAAGTGCCTCTTTTGAGACATCTCTGGCTGGACAGGCAGTTTGTGACTTTGCTTTGCATATATTAACTCTGACTGAAGTGAGCTGTTACAGGTGCAAGAGGCACAGGGCTCCATGGATATCTGCCAGGTAATGGCACCGTTATCATCCAGCCACGGTAGCTGATCCTGTTTCCTTCAGGCATGCGTTTGGCCTTGGCTGATGCTGGAGACACTGTTGAAGATGCCAACTTCGTGGAAGCCATGGCAGATGCTGGTATTCTTCGTCTCTACACGTGGGTGGAGTGGGTGAAGGAAATGATTGCAAACAGAGACAGCCTGAGGAGCGGCCCTGCCAACACCTTCAATGACAGAGTCTTTGCCAGGTATGGGTACAAAGGCTAATACTACAGTTTGGACCATTTTTTAGCTTGCAAGGAGCAATCCTGCAGTTATTTTTTTCCTACATATTAATTAATTCCATAAAACAGAGCACATTCCAGAATAGGTGATGGGGTTGTACTGCACTGGTGACAGTGAGTGTTTTACACAATGTTGTCATTATTTGGGGCAGATTATGCAGTATTGATGTTGTCATTCTCTTCCCCCCCCAGTGAGATGAATGCAGGTATAATGAAGACTGAACAAAATTATGAGAAGATGATGTTTAAGGAAGCTCTGAAAACTGGCTTCTTTGAGTTTCAGGTAGGAGAGCTTTTCTGAGGTGTAAGAAACTGACACCTAGTATTTGTTACTTTGTGGATTTCTTTTGATCCTGCTGCTGTCTCTGATCCTTAATTATACATCTGAATTGGAATCAGCATTGTGCCAAGAAACAAGTTCTTCAATGGAATAAATCTGGAATTGTAGAGGTCTGCTTGTGTCAGTTTATAAATGTCCAGAAGAAGACAAATGTGATGCTACAAATAGTCCTGATATTCTAATATGAGCAAAAATACTGCTTAAAAAAAGACCTTATTAAAAAGTGTTGCTTTTCTTTAACTCGTTTGCAATAAGGAACTCTTCATAAGAAATCCAGATAATTCATCAACAAAATTGTTTGGAAGTGGAGTACTTTTTGATATCCTCCATAAACCATGTCTCCAGAGTGTCTGCAGAGTCGTGCAGCTCCACTTAATGAATTACAGACACTCCTTCATGTGGCTGCTTTGAGATACTCAGGAGTAGGGTTGAATAAGCTGAATTATGTGTAATGATAGATCATATTCATTGCCTTTTTCTTAGTCGTATTAGTATCTGTATGCAAGCTATTTGGGATGACAGCACCTGATACACAGCTGTGGCTGTTTTTGTCTTTCATGTTTGTGCCAATGAACACCTTTTTAAAGTACTACATTAATGCAAAAATGCAATGGCCAACTGGCAGATTCACACTCTGGTGTGTCAGGAAAGTACAGTTCTTAAAACTCAATAATGGATTATTACAAGCTTCTTGCATTGTGAAGGCATATTAGAGCCCAGAAGTGTGTGAGTGTTTGTCCCTGGCAGTTGAGGGCTCATGGCTGTTTTGGTGTGTTTCAGGCAGCGAAGGACAAGTACCGGGAGCTGGCAATCGAGGGGATGCACAGGGAGTTAGTGTTCCAGTTCATCGAGGTGCAGACTCTGCTGCTGGCTCCCATCTGCCCTCACCTGTGTGAGCACATCTGGTCCCTGCTGGGCAAGGTACTGGTGTTTCAGTTCTGCCATTGATTCAGGTTTAAGCTTTTGCTGGATTTCAGTAATACTCAGGCAGGCTTAGAGGTGTTATGTGCGTGTAGAAGAAATGTGTCACAATCCGAAGAGCTCCTTTTCCCTGGGGCAGCAACCACAGGGTTTGTTGCTGTCATGATATGCACAGCTTTAATGTCGGTCACCTTGTGTTTCTGCTCACAAAGGGGTGATCTAAAATAAGGCCAAACAATGCAATATTCTTATGCATAAAAATTGTTCAGGTTTTTTTAAGTACCTTGTGCCAGTAGATGGAGTTCTGTAGCCATATGGCCATTGTGACTGTATGTATAGTCCTGAACACACTTGCAAAGAAATGTTTCATGGCTGTTTGCTCACTCCTTTACAACCTAGTTACAGAATGGTGCTCACTGAGGTCCAATCTGCCCAGACTCTGTTTTCTGATCAAGCTGTAATGGTTGGAAAACCCCCAGATAATGCATGTTCACCTCAGTGCATGTCATTTTTTCCTCTCTCCAAAGCCTGACTCCATCATGAGGGCCTCGTGGCCAACAGCAGGGCCCGTGGACGAGGTGCTGATTCGTTCCTCTCAGTACTTGATGGAAGCAGCTCATGACCTCCGGCTCCGCCTCAAGAGCTATATGGCACCTGTGAAAGGAAAGGTGAAGGTTTTCTGTTTAAGTGTGTGCTTGATAATTCTGTATTGCCTAAGGACTCCTCCCTAATTTTTATTATTTCCTCAGAAAAGTACTAAAGAGCCTACCCAGAAGCCTTCTCACTGTACCATCTACGTGGCGAAGAACTACCCTCCCTGGCAGCACACCACCCTGTCCGTCCTGCGTAAGCACTTCCAGGTGCCTGTCCCTTCCTGTTCTCTTGAGCTGCTTGCCTGCTATTTTTGGGTCTCTTTTTCTATCTGTAAAAAATTTATAAGCTGTAACTTGTTATCAAATCGTTTCAATAGATACAATTTTTTTATGGTTGTGTAACTGTCCAGTGAATGCTTAATGAAAGTGTCCCAAGGACTGTAATTGATTTGATCATTGGACTTCATTGGTTTTGACAATCTGAGTAAAAATATGCCCATGCTCTTTTATTTCTTTCATTTGTAAGTGATTAGCTTCTAGAATATTTTTTCCCAAGCATATTTCTGAGGAAACATGGTTGACTGACAGACTAATGCTGCCTTACTCTGCAAGTGGGCTTAGAAGCATTGTTCTCATCCTTGAATAGGTGTGTACCACTCAGCAGTGTTGAGAGAAATAGGTTGAAATGGAAATCAGTCATAAGAAGAAATAACCTTTTCTGAAAGCAGAAGGATCTGTGCTTCTGACATGTGGAAGCTGCTGAGAATGGCTTTGGGGATCCTGATGAACTGTCCTCTGCGTGAACAAACTGGGGTTGTAGCTGATAGATTAGGGAGTCCTGACTATTCCAACTTGTGGCATTGAGATAAACCAATATTCCTCATGTGGAATTTGTTCTGGGGCTATTCACCTTTGGGTGTTGTATAGGGTTTTTTTCTGTATTAGTGCTAAATGCTGTTAGGGCTGATGTTTTAAAGGGATGAGAAAATTACTGTCTGTGGAATCAGTGATGCTGACAAACCTTGCTGGCATTTATAGGAAAGCAGGGAGGGTATATGATATTAAAGGGCATGTGTTTTAATGGTACTTATTCTCTCTTCACTGGTTGTTCGTCTGCGTTTAGGTCAGTGGAGGTCAACTGCCAGATAATAAAGTAATTGCCAGTGAGCTGAATACCTTGCCAGAGCTGAAGAAGTATATGAAGAAGGTGATGCCTTTTGTTGCCATGGTTAAGGTGAGTGTCAGAGGGACAGTTCTGGTACAGGAAAAGCTTTTGTGAATGAAGTGTCTCCCTCCTGCCCTTTGCTTATTTGACATCTTCATGTGTTTGTTTATAAACATCTCTGGAAGAAATACATAATAAAAATGTCTCTACATGAATCAGCCCAAGTGAGCTCAGGGTCTGGTTGAGGCTTCATACCTTGTATGTTTTGCACGTGCTTCAAACACACCTGGATTCCTCTACATTAGAAATATATCATATTTGACTTCTCCAGTTTTTCATGCTGAAATGAGAATCAGGTGTTGCTTTGGAGACATAAAAGTTAGAAGTTAAGAACAAGGCCAGAATAAATTGAATGCACTACTTTAAAGGGAAATAAAAAGGGACTGTTTTGAGCCTTGGAGTTAAGGATTTTGTGTATAATTCTTACGTTTATCACTTAATGTTCTGATATTCCAGTATTTTCCCTGAGTCATGCAAGGATATGAAAATATTGCTTCCAATTTTTTAAAGGAACTTTTTTGTGCTTGCTTTTGCAGATAAAAAATTCAATGCAGCAACTATGGCCAAGAAGCAAAGAATTCACAAAATTAAAAGAAAAGGGGCATTGCAAAGTGGGATTTAAAACCTTTCTGATGACTTCTCAGGATCTGTAGAAGTTGAGAGGGATTAGTAACAGAAAAAATTTAATGAGCGTAAAAAAATGACTTTGTTCTTAAGCTCTGGCTTGATTTTTGAAATGCACATAATAATGTGCCTTTTATTTAAAAGCTTTGTGATGTTTTCTAAATGGAGGTGCTCTTTGCCCTCTCTCTGAGGTTATTCTGATTATCCCTTTTCATGGGAGCTTGGAAGCCTTCAGAGGAACAGAGAGCACAGAGCAGCTCTGGACCTTCCTGTCTCAAGTTTGTAAGAGCTGTAGGGATGTGTTAGGTCTGCTGAGCCACCTGAGAAAGGTCAGACAAGCTTTCAGTTCTATGAGTTAGAGCTGAAACTCTCCTGGTCTTTGGTGTCCTTAGTCTGGTAGCAGTGAGTGATCCTGGGGCACACAGGGAAGGGAGTGGTGTGCAGAGGTTTACCCAAAATCCATCCTTTCCCTTTCAAATAGAGTAAGCAATTTCATATAGAGACATGGAAACATCTGAACTCGGACTCCCCAGATCAGTGTTTTTGTTTGAAACAGTTATTCAGCAGTTCCAGGATACAAGGAGCACTTCTGCTTGTGCTTTCCACTCATCAGAGGAGGACTAAAACGTGGAGAACCTCTGTGATTTACAAAGGGAAACAGTTCATGTTAAAAGGGAATCTTTCACACTAAGCTGATGAGGAAACCAGGAAACTAGAACCATGCTGAGGCTGACAAAGCAGAGCTTCAAAGGAGACAGCTGGCTCAGCATGTGAGAGCCAGGCAGGGACAGATTGAACTCTGAAGAGGAAGTTCTGTTTTAGTTAAAAAAAAAAATCGTGTGGTTTTTATATTGCCTTTAATACGCTGTCTCTTGTGAGTGTTGCTGCTGGCTTTCTGGACTAATTAAGTTACTTTTAAGTTAACATACAAAGTGGTTGTTATTTCCCTGCAGAGAACTTGTTGTATGGCTGCTGTGAGCACGTCCAGGTGTTGTGGGCTCGTCCTTTATTTTAAACTGGGTCATAAGCCTGAGTTTCCTGCTGTGAAATGCCACTGAAATGCTGACTGATTTTGTGAATTCTCAACCTGCACATTAAGTAGGGATTATAAATAACTGTGAATGTCAAACACCTTTTCAATTCTATATTAAAAATGTGTTCTAATTGCTCTTACTCCTCCCATCAGTGTCACCAACTCCCTGTAGAAGAAACCCTTTTACAAGAAAATTATTGCTCCAACGTTAGTGTTGTGCCAGCAGAGAGCTCTTGGATTTACAAGCCTGTTCTTTTCATGACTAATGTGGATAGTTTGCCATTTTGAAGCACCATTTTACTTGCTGCGTTTAGAGGGGTTTTTTAATACCTTTTTTTTTCCCCTCTGACAGGAAAACCTGGAGAAAAATGGTTCGCGTGTTCTCGATCTGGAACTGGAGTTTGACGAGCGTGCAGTGCTCATGGAGAATATTGTCTATTTGACAAATTCCCTGGAGGTTGGTACAGACTTGTCACCCACTACTCAGTATTTGTTGGTATAGCTGGAGGACCAGCCTTCGCTAAAGCTTTAAGCCTGCTTACATTTAATTCTGGCTGTATGTTGCTCAAGTAACATTTTTTGGCAACTTTTGTTTCCATTTGTCAAACGCATATGTATAAATCTGTTCAGTCTAGGCATAGAGACACAGGGGTAGGTGTGTACTACACGAACGTGTGCCCAAGAGTATTGTCCAAAAGCTTCCTGAGCTCTGTCAGGCTTGGTGCTGTGACCACTTCCTTGGAGAGCCTGTTCCAGCATCCAGCCACTCTCTGGGTGAAGAACCTCTTTCACATATTGCAGAGCTTGATGTAACCTGTACAGTATGAAACAAGTGACTTTATTGGACTTGTCCCATGTCAGAGCAAAGTCAAGAGTGAGCAACAACTTTTATTTTAAACTATCTGTAAATTTGCAAAGCCCACTGACATGGGAGAGGGAGGAGTGGATCAGTGGAGCTGTTAAACAGGGGATTTTTCACATGGGACAATTTGAGCAGGAGTTGTTGTTTCTGTCAGTCTTGCCATCAGCTCTGCTGCAGGAACTTGAGGGTCACTGGGAGGTTTTCAGGGTTAATGGGAGCTTGGCATGGCTGTGCTGTCCCTGCTGGTGAGCCACACTGAGTGCTGACCTACATTGGAGGGAGTTACCTGTATAGGACAGGACTGGGCAAGTCAGGAAGCCACCCCTCAGCTCTGCTGAGTTGGAATTGGGTTGTGTGTCAGTGCTTTGCCCCTCTCACCCTCCCACAGTTGGGGACAGGCTATTGAGCTGAGAACCATGTGGGAGGCTGGGGGAGCCTGGAGAGCATGACCTGAAGGCAGTGGTCTTGTGGAGACTGGCTGAGGGAAAGATTTTGGAGCAAGCTGGTGCTGCTTAGAGAGTCAAAGGTGACCGAGTCAACCTCTGTTGAGGTGGTGGGCTGCCAGTCAGATAAGGGACAGTGATCAGGAGTAGAGTGAAGCTTCTGGGGCTGGGGGTACATTGCGGGGACAACAGTGTATCCTTGGAACACCATCCAGAGAGGCTGGGGTGGTCTCTGGGGGTCCCTGCCCTCAGAGACTGACTAGCGGGGTCTTAGAGGGAGCAGGTGACACTAAGAGATCCCTTCCAAACAAGATTTTATGGTTTTAGGTGTACTGTTGTTGCCTTATGTCAGTGCAGGTTTACTTTCCTACATGAACAGTTGTTTGATGGGGCTGTAACTCCTGCTGTTCCCTCCAAAGCCATTAAACTCCTGTTTATTCTTTCCTCCACCATTTTTTCTGTTTTACAGCTGGATCACATTGAAGTGAAGTTTGCTTCTGAAGCAGAAGATAAAATCAAAGAAGACTGCTGTCCTGGAAAACCATTTTCTGTATTCAGAACTGAGGTAAAATGAGAAATTCAGATAATGGAAATCTTAAAAACTTAATTTAAAACTTTGAAAAACCCAGACAAAAGCAAATATGGCACTTAAAAATGTCCATCAGACAGTATTGTTCATCATGAATGAATATTTCTAGCTCTTTTAACAGTAAAAATGTCATCGATTTCCCTAAATGTGTCCTAAGCCCTTGTTGTACTCTGGGCTGTATTTAACAGTTGGGGCAGTGCTGGCATCCTGCACTGCCAGGCAAGTTCTAAAGGCAGTTTATCCCCCAGAAGATTTGTGAACAGCAGATGTTTATTTGGTTTAGTTTCATGTTTCTCCTGAGGGATCACAAGCACAGGTTCTCCTTTAAGGTCTGTGTTGTCTCTCACAGCCTGGCTTGTCTGTGTTCCTGGTGAACCCTCAGCCCTCCAATGGGCACTTCTCCACAAAAATAGACATCAGGCAAGGAGACAACAGGGAGACCGTGATCAGGCGCCTAATGAAGATGGACAGAGGAATCAAAGGTAACCACTGGCACAGGTGTACAGCTGTCCCACCTGGTGAGATCAACACCTCCAGGAGAGAAGTGGAAGTGAGAACTGCTGAATGTTGTGCTGCTGCTATAGTGCAGTAGGATCAGAGCTGTGGTTTGGGTGAAGGATGCAGGAATTGAGAATCAAACCAAGCTGAGGTACTGTGAGCTGGATGTACAGGGAAATCTGGACCTCATACTTAAGTTTGTGGCAGCAGAGGAGTTTTTCCTTTCCATGTCTTTCAGCAGCTTGTCTGTAGAACAAAGAGCTGTGCACTCATGATGTGCATACAGAACATGACAGAGGATGTGAGGACATGCTTTGTTCATGCTTTTCCTCCACCCCCAGCTCCTGCTTGGTGGAGATTTGGGAATGACTGAAAACAAGGGAGATGTAATAGGGACTGCCTCCCTTTCTTCCCAGAAGGTGTCAGTGTGCTGTTGGGCACAGGACAGAAAGACTACTTGCAGGAAGGCTTGGCTGAAGGATCCCAGGCTTCCTATGGATTTTTCTTGGTCTGGTTTGGCAGTCTGTTATTAGTGTGCATTTTAATAAGGAATTGTATTGAATACTACTCTCACCTTCCTCCCAGTCTCTGTAACTCATTCCTCAGAAAATAAGAAATAGCTGTTTAGTTACTCAGAGCTGTCCTGAGCAAGAGAAGGCAAATTCAGTGCTTGCCGTGTGGTATTTGGAGCTGCTGTTTCTGTGTGGTTTATCCCCATTTTTGCTGGTAATTTGCTGTGTAACTACTGAGAAACATCATTGTATTGGTGTAAACCTTAACACGACTGTTACTCCCAAGAGAATATATTTCCATAGAGCAGGTATGGAAGTCCCAAGGGTTAAGTGTTGCTGTGGCTAACTCAGTCAGTGCTGTGGCCTGTGTGTGGCTCCCATGGCCTGACCAGCTGCTCTCTCTGTGCAGATCTCTCTAAAGTGAAGCTGATGAGGTTTGATGATCCTGTGCTTGGGCCCCGCCGTGTTCCAGTCCTTGGCAAAGAGGAAGTGGGGAAAACTCCTATCCTGGAACAAGCCATCTTCCACATCGACCTGGCCCAGAGGCACGTCCGCATCACTGAGAATGGACTGACAAGGGACATTGGGGACACAATTGTTTACCTGGTTCACTGAACTCTGGCACATATGTGGAAGTGAGAAGGTTCATGGGGGAATTTGAAGCATCTGTAATAAAGGGGAGAATTTGTTCTATTAAAAAAAAGCCCACCCCAACCAACCCGAGTTCACATGTGAGTTCTCCCTGCTCTTTTAAACAGGGATTTAATAAAATTTTTTCCTCTGGCCCTTTGGCTTCTCTTGAAAGGAAACAGTTACCCTGAGTGTTAATGTGGGTGGAGAGTCTTCCTTTCCAGCTTTGGTTAGGGTGTTCAGAAACAAATGCCTTTTTGGAATTCCATTCCTTCTTCACGGGAGCTGTGCTGCTTCTCAGCTGGATTCGGCTCTGTCCAAGCCCCATTCCACTGAAGACTTTAACTGGAGAGCCTGCTGCTGCCTGGGGTGGGGGTGGGCAGGAGGGTTGAGAGGGGGTTGTTGCACATGGGAACTGGTGTGACACAGAGCACAGAGTGTGGTGACATCATCTGTGCCAGGCTGAAAGTCCTGCTGGCAGGATGAATGTCTAAGGTCCTATTACTGTTTATTCCCGTTGCTGTTATTCTCTCCGGGTTAAGGACTGAGGACAGGCCTTCTTTTCCTTCCTGGACTCAAGTACAGAGCACAGTGAGGAGCCCCATCCCATCCTTGGTTAACATTGTAAATAGCCTGGTATATAAAAAGATAAATCTATGTAGAAGCCATACAGCTGGTGAGAGAGGAATGCTCACTGTTGCATATCACCCTCTAAAATGTCTCTCTGCAGAGAGCCTTGGATAGGAATTCCTTGCTCAGGAATTCAGTTCAGAGCAGTTTATTAATCCCTGCAGGCTCTGCAGGCAGAAGAGAGAATTATTGGCTCTGGCACCAGTGGAGCATCCAGAACCTGTATTTTGTTTAAAGCAGCAGCAGTGACTCTTCAGAAGAGCCTTACTGAGTCACAGGGATTGTGTGACCTTGGGGAATTGTTTTCCACTGAAGTGGGGAGCAGCAGAATCATCACCCATGAGCTGGAGCTGCATATGGGCTACTGGCCTGGGGAGATGGCTTTGGAATGGTCTTTGTTAACCTTTGTTTGTGCTTCCAGGGATCCCAGATCGGCTCCTGGACTGAGTGGCAGTGGCAAATCTTGGTGCTGTGGCGGAGTTGGGCTTTGGCTCCATCTGGTTACTGTGATTGGCCTGGGGTCATCCTCATCCTCCCCTTTTCCCCCATCCTGTCCCATGGTCAGTGCTCTGGGCTGCTGGGCCTCAGAAACCCAGAGAGAGGGACACCCCCAGTCCCCAGCCAAAACCTCCCACCTGGAAAAATGCCCTTTGAAGTAGGAACAAGCAAATCCTTGAAAGGGAACGAGTATAAAGAAAAGCAAAGTGGTAGCTTTGGGCGGGGGTCATTACTTTCCTCCAGGTTTCTTTTGTGTCTTTCATAAGGTATGGGGAAGAGAAAATCAGCTGATTTGTGTTGATGCCATGAGTTGATTCCAAGGCAGATAGTTCTGAAGGTTTTTTTCTCACATGGCTGAGCACTGGGGTGCTGGTGAGATGGCTGGAGATTTGTTGTGTTGCCTGGCTGAGCACAGGAGGACACATCCTGAGCAACATTGGCTGGGTTAGAGGCTGGGCTGAGCTGTCCTAGCACAGGCTCCTTCACTGGATCAGGTCCATGAGCTAACTCTGGCATTGGAGTGCTATGGGTGGGCCATGCAGGATGGAAAACAGAAACTGATCTTTGGTTGTGCTGTGTGTGAGCCCTCCTTGCTGCTCCCAGGGACCCTCAGTGACTCTGGGCAGTGCTCCCAGCTGCCGGCCATGTGCTGCTGGGCAAGGGGCCTGAGAGCTGTGGGCTGACCTGGCTGACAGGAGCTGCCACACACTGAGGCTATCCTGGTACAAACCTGCCAGTGAGAGAGCCTGAACCATGGTTCCTTTCATCCCTTCCTGCCTTCTCCCTCACCACCCAACAGGTCTGGTTTTTAAAAATAAAGTGCAGGAGTATTTTGCAGGAGTCCCTGTCTCTGCAGCTGTTCCTCCCCTTTGGGAAGTTAAACCTGGATACTGCTCCCAGTAGCCCCAGTCAGTTAAACCTGGATACAGTGCCCAGATCTCATACCACAGCAGTTCCCTGACCCAGCAGTGGCTTTGAGAGCATGAGCCTGAATTGCACCTCCTGCAGTGGCTTGTGAGCTGGAAATTTCATACAGACTTATTATGTGCTGTTGGGAGGGCAGCAGTGACCCACTCGTTCTGCAGCTGAGGTGCTTGACAGCATGGAAGGGGCCACAGGGCTGGGACTGGAAGCAGTGTCCAGGGTCCCACCCTGGCTGTCCCTGCCCCTGTCCCCATGGACTCACTTCTACAAAGGAATGAAGTGCTGTGCTCTCGGCTGAAGGTTTCAAAGCACTTTGAAAAGAATGAATCAAGAAATGCTAAATATGATCATCTGGTTTACTTGTAGGTTCCTGCTGGGGGTAAAGAGCCTCAAAAGTATAATCAGGAACTTGAGCCAGAACCTGGCCCTGAGTGGGAGAGCAGAGCCTGCATTCCTGGGCTCTGAATCAGGTAACCCCCCTCCCCTTCCTTCTGTTCCCAGGCATGTGAAACCTGAAAGTGAAAATAAACATTCCTGGGGATTTTTTTCATGTAAAAAATTTTAATGGTGCCACAGCAGCCCCCATGGACTGGTGAGCCTCAGGCAGCAGGTGCCCAAAGCTTTCCCAAGGCCCCTGTTTTTCCCGGTTCCCCTCCCTGTTTTTCCCAGTGTCCCCTTGGTGCCCTTCCCCAATTCCCC
>JAOXXN010000466.1:66019-111549 GCA_026770055.1 Myrmophylax atrothorax | reverse complement strand
CACAGCAAAGCTTAAAATGGAGCGGGATTTTCCATAGGGAATTTTCCACAGGGAATGCTGGAAAAGGCAGGAAGGAGCCCAATTAATCATTAATCGAGCAGGGCGGGTCATTAAGCACAACCCTGACCCAGCTCGGGGGCAGCCAAAAGAAACCCCAACACCCCCAAAACCCCCCAAATTCCAAAAAACCCTCTGGAGTCGCTTCCCAAGGAATTCTTGGGAATGTTGCGGCGATCCCAGGAAGTCCCAGCCGGGATTTTCCTGCTCTGGGGGAGTCCCAAAACCACCCAGGAAATCCCAAAGGATTTGGGAATAAAGGGATGGAGATTTGGGAATAAAAGGGTGGAGATTTGGGAATAAATTCCAATTAAATTTAAATTAAATTTATTTTAAATTAATTTAAATTTAAATTAAATATAAATTTAAGTTAAATTAAATTGTAATGCCATTTTTAAAATTCAAATTAAATTTAAATTCTATTTAATTTCAATTTAATTTAAATTAATTTAAACTTAAATTTAAATCAAATTAATTTAAGATCAAGTTCAATTTAATTAATTCAAAGTCAATTTAAATTAATTTAAATTAAATTTTAATTTAAAATAAATCGAATTAATTTAAATTCTAATTAAATTAAATATTAATTTAATTTAATCATAGATATGATTAATCTAACTAATTAATTTAATTAACCTATAGGCTACAGATCTAAACATTAGTGCTATAAACTTAGATGAATAAACTTCTGAAAACTTAAAATGTCTTTAAACCTTTGCTTTTTGTTACAGAAATACAAAATAAATAGCTTCAGGATTAATACAAAACAAGAAACTAACATCATCTTGGTTATTGACTTTTCTCCCAAATAGTACCTGAAGTTGAAAAAATCTTTTTAAAAATGAGCTTCACTTCATGGAAAAAGTATTCAGTATCCCTGAATTTGTACAAGTGCCTCTGAACAACAAACTAAATGTTTTTATTCCTCCTACCCATCACCAACTAAGCAAAGGTTTATATATCCTTCTATTTCTAAGATATACATGTAAAAACAGTAATTTCTGTTTTCTCACTGATAGTGACCAGGCTGTAATGTTTCATTGGAGAGTTCCTTGGCCTTGGTGCAGAAAGAAGACAATGAAATTTCCTGCGTGGTCATGCGGAGGATGAGGGAAGCTCCTTTTGTTGACCCCTTCTGTCTTTAAAACCCATTTTGACTGGAGCTTTGGTGTAAAGAGATCTTTTTTTCTCCTTTCATTAGCCATATAGTCCTCACCAACCTGACACTGCAGTTTCTGATCCATCACCACTTCCCACAAGGGATGAGGCTGTAGAGCTCCCATGGACCTCACTAGTAAGCCCCCATCACTTCATGGACGGTTTAGGGTTCTAAACGCTGGTATCATGAATATTTGGAAACATTACTTTTTAAACTGGGCAGATACTGAGGCTTCTGACAAAAAACCTGAAGTCTCAAGCTGTGATTGCACTTCAAACACATTGTTGCACAAATCAACTGCAATAACTGTTGAGCAATGAGTAACCTCCTAGAAATGATAAATGTACATGTGAACTGACAGAGTGCTAGGCTGCTCTGCTGTTTCCAGCTTAAACATTTTAGGGCCAGTGTTTGCATTCCTCATTCCCAGAGTAAGGGAGGGGGCAATGGGCCCCTGGTACTGCCATGGGCTGGCCACAGCCAGAGCAGCCAGGGGTGAGTTGGCAAAGCCTGCCCATTCCCAGATATTTTTTCTCTAGCTAATTTCCTGGGAATTTCTGAATTTAGAGGAGGAGCTTGGTGTTTCAGCAGTTCTTGTTCTGGTTTGGTGACTTGTGAAAAATTAAATAGGGTGAAGTCAAGAAATTAAACTCCTGGAAAGAAGTGTTCATTGAAACACCTGGAATACAGCATGAGTGAGAAGTGGGAAGTCACATGCCCTGACAGGGGGTTTTTGATGTTCCTTTTAGGAAATTGACCTTTACCGAGGGCAGAGTGTGGCTACTGGGGGAGTGAGAGGAGCAAATGCCTTGCCAGGATGGGGATACTCAATTTCTAAAGCCACAAGTTCTTGGAATGTTAAGAAAACAGAAGAATCCTCTTCTATGCAAAAGGAGCAGCCCTTGAACTTCTAGGAAAGCCCCTTGGGAATGGCTGTCAGAGGCTCAGCAACTGGAAGACACGTGAGCAGCTGAATGCTGAATGGCTCCTGTTTTCCAGCCAAGGGGCCATTAGATCCTTGTTATCACTGAGTAGGGACTGATCCTGGGAGCTCCCTACAGACCCCAGCCTGGCTGTGGCTCTCGGGTTCCCAGGAGAGCAGTGTGCAGCAGTGCTGCAGCCAATCACCATCCGAATGGCCCTGCAGAATTCCTTGCAGGTTTCCCTCCTGAGACTGAACATCATCCTTGTGGCAGGTGGAGGGCAAGTCCCCTCTGGGCCCAGTGCTCCAGCCCTGGGATGGACTGGAATGGGGGCTCCTCTGCACCCTCCCATCTGAGATGAGGTGTTTGTGCCCAGGGCAGGGAAGGCCCCTCTGCATGGAAGATGTGAAGAGAATTCATGAATATTATGTTTTCTTACCTGTGCTGCCTCTGCTTATGATTTATCAGGAAGCAGGACTGCAGCCCAAGCTTGGGGACGGGTTGTGTGCTGAAGCACTCCCAGGGTTCTGCCAGGCTGGGCAGGCAATTAGCGCAGCTGAGGAATGATCTGATTCAGGCTCTAATTTGTTAACTAATCATAAGGAACTATGGAAAATAAGTGCAATTGAAGAACTTGGAGAGGCTCATTAATGGTCCCTCTGCCCCTGCGTGCTGCTTTATCCATTTCCCAGAGCTCTGTTCCTGTGCTGTGCTGATGGACACAGTGCTCAGGGTGTTTGGAGCCCAGCTCAGCCTGTCTGGGTCAGCAGAGAATAGTGTATTTTAATAAAAGAAATAATTTGTGCCTCTCTAATGCTGTTTCCTTGGTGCTCAGTGCTCTGTGCTCCGTGCAAAGGCCTGTGGTAGCACAGTAGGCTGGAGGGTCAGCAGGGCCAGACCTTGGACTGGTCTCTCTCTCCCACTGGGAGTGCAGAGAAATGACATGCCAGGGGGAAAGAGGGCCTTCCTGGCCAATATGGGAAAGACAAAACAGGGTCCCAATGCTGATGTCTGACCTCTCTTCACTGGGGAAACAGGCTGAAGAGAATCTGGAGGGTGGGAAGACAGGAGGGAAGTTAAATATGTATAAAAAGAAGAGAAATCCTTGAAGAGCTCGCCCACCTACATGGGAAGCTGCCACCCTCCTGCCAGCATGTGATGCCTCCCTTTCCATTGCTACACATTTAAAAAAAAATAAAAATTGGATGACAGCAGCCTGAGGGCCCAGGTTTTGGAGCAGACCCTCAGAGAACATACAGGGTACTTCAGGTTGCAGCTTAAAGCTGAAACCAAATATGTGAAGTTTGCTGATGTGCGTGGAACTCAGTGTGATGATTCTGCTTGCAGAGGTAAGGGATCTGGGGCGATTCTTCCAGAACAGATGTTTTTGGTCTGGAGCACTTGGAGAATTACTCCCTGACAGTTGATGCCTTCCCCAGTGTGACTGGTTTCTCCTTTTGGGTAAGGACCAGTTGTAGGACTCTGCCTCACCCGGGGATCATGATGGAGCTCTGGATTAGCTCTGGGTTAGCTCACCAGGTTCTGCTTTAGTCTGAGCTTTTGAAAGAAAAAAGTCTGAGTTCTTGTCCCCCTTTCATGGGATATTCCTTGGTGAAGTGACACAGCCCAGGAGCTCCCTCCTGGTGCTGCTGGGGAGGAGGTGAGGAGGACTTGGCAGTTCTGCTTGGTGGGCTGCAGCATGAAACCTGTGGGCAGGGCTATCTGTGGGGACAAGAGGCTTATTAGGGCTGTTGCTTTAAAGTATGTCTTGTTTTCAGTTCTCTCTCCCTATATATTTGGAATAAATTTAGGGCACTTATCACCATAGCATCATAGCTCTGAAATATCCTGTGCATGAAACACAGACATCCATCCCAAAATAGCTGCCTGCTCTTTCACCAAAGCACCAATACCAAGTGGAATTCTGTTTATTTCTGAGTGTGCCTGGGATACATGGATGTGTCTTGGTAATAGAACCAGCTGCTTTCTCGTTCATCTTTAAAGGGATGAGACAAGTCCTCAGCAAAGAACCAGCTTGCCTCCCCTGAGGTGTGGAGCTGTCTCTGAGGTGGCATCACTGAGCTGTGCTCACCTTCCTGTTTGTGGCTGGGCTGGTGCCACCTTTTATACCTGGGCGCACAGCATGTTTTCAGCTTGTCAGGGGGTTTCTGCAGGAGCAGAAATACTGGCAGAGAGTACAAGGTGAGAACTGATCTGTGCCTTGCTGGTTGTTGTTCCAGTGAAAATCCCCCCAGCTTCCGGCTGCACAGAGAGTTTGGAAGAGTGAAGGACCAGGGGCTGTGGCCTAGTGAATGATTTTATCCATTCCCTTTGCTTACTTCCAGGAGAAAACATGCTTCTCTGAGGCTGTGCCAGGGCCTCAGAGAGTTTCCATTGACCAGTGGAGTTCCCTCCCCGGGTTTGTATGCAGGTAACTGAGGATGAGATTTTATGACAGTTTTGGAGACAGCACAGCTCCTGCTGTCAGGAGAGCTGGTGATCAGTGCCTGCAAATGGGGTGGGAACTGCTGGTGGATAAACCAGCAATGAAAAAAAACATGAAAAACAAAATCTGTTGTGCAGAGGTTTTCTAGAGAGCAGGCACAGCTGTGAGCCAGCACTACTCTCTGGCTCTGCCAGCTTTCCTGGGATTCACAGGAGGATGCATGGAATGGGGTCAGCTGAAAAGTGAAGCTGGTGCTGCCGTGGCAGAGAGTGGTTTGGGGCACGTTGAATCCTGAACTCTGCTGTTACACAGACAATTTTTCATGCATCTGTGTGTAGACTGAAACCCATGAATCCCAAATAAGATATTTACAACAGCCACACCTGAGTGAGTGGGCAGTGGGAAGGGGCTGGAGGAAGCTCATGGGCAGGAGGTAGCTGACAGGTGATCAGAGGAAACCAAGCAATGAGGAGAAGCAAGATTCAGTGCCCTGACTGCAGAGCCTGGATGATTGCAGTAATGGCACGGCCCTTCCTCTCGACTCTTTCCTGTCCAAATCACCTTTTAGATTGTTCTATGTTAAAATTCCTGGGCTAAAACCAAAGAGAAAAGCAAGCAAGCAACTAATCTAACAAAAATACTAAATGATGCCCCCCCCCCCGGCCAAAGGCAGCTTGAACCATCAGCCAGGAGCTGATTGACTCTGATTTATGGTTTCTGTATCCTGAGACAGGCAGGTACTGACCCAGTGTTCGATCTCTGTGTGCTTCCTGCAGACCTGAGAAGCTCAAACCAAGTGTAACTCTTTGTGATTCCCGCATGTTTCCCTCCCCTCCCACCGATCCTGCAGTGCCGTGCAGGCAGCAGCCCCAGGAAACGTCAGTCCTCGTGTCACATCTCCCTGTGCTCGGGCAGCCCTGGGACAGGGGGGCTCCCTCGGCTCTCTGTAAGTCTCAGAGTCGCAAGTCCTGAGGGTGCCGGTGGCACGGGGACACGGGAACACCGTCCCCTCGGCCAGGTGGGGAGCAGTGGAGGCTGTGCGGGGTCCGGGGTCCTGCGCAGGAGGGAGAGGAGCAGGTGTGGGGAGGAAGGTAGGCGGGGGTTACCCGGTCAGTTTGCAGAGATGCTGCTGTAGCTCTTCTTGACGGGGAAGGTCAGCTGCCCTGAGAGGTCCAGCGACAGCGCCTTGGGGTGCAGTGCCCGGCGCGGGTGCAGGGGGCTGGAGCCGAGCCGGGGCGAGTAGAGCACCAGGAGCTCGGGGCCCAGGCCGGCTTCGGGCAGCAGCACCTCGGGCTCCGTCCTGGCTCGCTGGAGGCACGGCGAGGGCTGCAGGCTGTGCCGCTTGGGCGGCGGAGGGCTGTGGTTCTGGAACCGCACCGTCTTCACTTGCTGCAGCGAGAAGGGGACCAGGGTCAGGTGGGAACAGCAGCCCCCGCCCGCCCCCCCTGCCGTGCCCAGCCCTGCAGAACCCGTGGGATGTGCCAAGGGGGCGGCTGGATCCTTCCTTCCTCGGGCACTGGGTGCCCGCAGAGAAGCTCAGGGTGATGTGCAGCCCATGGCACGTGGAAGGAAGCCCCAGGGACCATCACTGCAGTGCTGGTGGCTACTGGAGACCGAGGAGAGTCGGTCCGGAGAGCCATCAACCGAGTTAGCATGAGGGGAAGAGCAAGGAGGCAGCACTGCACCAGGAGGGTGAGCAGCCTGCCCTGACCTCAGAGACCTGAGCGTTCTCTCAGCTGATGCTGAGCTGCCTGGGAGCTCTGAGACCGGCTGGGTTTGTGGAGTGATTTGGGCACCTCTTTGTGTGTCATGGAAAGAGGAAGCTGTCACTAGGGCAATTTGCAGAATGATTTTACTTTTATGAAATTTCTCTCTGGCTGCCAGAGGGGAAAGAAATTTCCATTCCAAATGGCTCAGCTGGTTCCAAGGGGAGTGGGGCACCTTCTGGAGCAGCGGGAAGCCCTGGTCATACCTTCTCGGCGCCGTTGCGGGAGGTGTCTGGTTTCACCAGGATGGACGGCGGGGCTGATCCTGGTGGCTTTGGAACTGCCTCGCTCTTCACCGGAGGGTCTTTGGCATCCAGGATCACCGAGCTGCACACGGAGGGGCTTCGACTCTCCCCTCCCCTGACCACAAGTGCCGGTGAAGCCTCGTGGGAGAAGTTTGGTCTCGTTGCCTCGTCCGTGCCGGCTCCGGGAGGGGTGCTGTGTGACGGGGAGCTCACATGCGGGTAAATCTGGAACTGCTGAGGTCGTCCCGCACCCGTGGGAAGACGCCTGAGCGAGCCCGTCATCTGCACAGGGTTCCCTGCCTGCCCTGGCCTCTGCAGGGATCCAGCTGGGAAGCAAGGACCGATGGAAAGGAGGTCAGTCAGCAGGAATCCAGAATGGTACAGAGAGAGCAGAGGGACAGTGAGCAGTGGTTACAACCCTGCACCAACGGTCCCGTTCACAGGATGCTGAGGGGCAGTAGCTCCCTCAGATCGCCATGTGTGTCCTCCATCCCCCCAACCCCGCATAGGCACCAGGACTGTCAAGCAGCAATTTGACCAATTTCGAGTCTAAAACCACTGACAGTGGCCCTTGCCAGCCACTGCCTGTCTCCAGCAGCAGCTCTGCTGCCAGTGCTGGGAATATACCACCTGGTTCCCCAAATACTCCTGGAAATGTATTTCAAAACGATGTGTACAGGCTTGCATTCTCCCTGGAAAGAATATAATCATGAGCTCTGCATAAACCTTTGCAAAGAGTTTTGCCATCATGAGTCAAACTCCCTGGAATTCCCAAATCAGCCAGAGCCGGGGACAAGCAGGGGTGTGGGATCATGAACCTTAGCAGCTTGTGTCGTCTGGGGGGAATGTGTCCATCTTCTCCCTCCCAGAGCCCCCGGAGCACTTACTCTTCCTGGTGCTGCCGCGGCTGCGCCGCAATGGTGCCTGTCCCATCGTGTTCCTCCCTGGAGAGGGGATAGGGATGGGCAGCAGCACCGGCTTCAGGGCTCTGCTTTGCCTCGGGCCATTTTCAGAGATGCTTCCTTGGGAGGAGAGTGAGGAGGTCGACAGTGTCCATGAAGTGTACAGGGAAGGCATCTTTGAGTCAGAGAGACTAGACTTCCTGTTAGAATAGGAAAAGAAGGGTGAGAGCTGCCAGGTGCCATCCCACCTGGTGAGGGACCCCAGCCCTTGTCAGTACTGTGGGGGTCCCTTGCTGTGGGTTCTCTGTGGGAACAACAAGACCCCAGATCCTACATGTTACCCCCTTCCCTTTCCAAGTGTTTTTGTTTTGTGTAAGGAAAACCGGACCTCAAGAGGGGAGCGACGTAGTTGCTGGGGAAGATGCCGACTTTGCCCGTGACAAGGGACATGCCCCGTGACCAGCCATCTTGGTCCTTCCCAAAGACACGGACCCCTTCTCCCTTCTGCAGCTCCAGCTCGTCTGGTCCATGAGCCACATAGGAGTGGAGAGCCACGCACCTGGGGAGACAGGGTGTGAGGGGAGGCAGAACTGCCCCCATGCAGGGTAGCTGGAGCATCCTGGAACTCCAAGGTCTTACTGACCCATGTGTAACAGCAGTAAAAGAAAATGGTGTGTATTTCAAAACTCTCCCCTATTTGTTCTTTTAAAAAAATTATTTTGTCTCCAGTGTAACACACTTTAATGCACTGTTGTTTTTTTTTCAAGGGGAATGTGATCTGCTCCCAAATATCAATGAATTGCAGCCCAATACAGCAATTATTGGCTGTTATTTACAAAATAGAAACAACAGACTAGTTGTCTGGATAGTCAGAGAGTATCCCAGAACTTTTAGAGTGGTTTATCTCTCCCTGTTATTCAGCACAAGCACCTGAAGGTTTGACCTACAGGGCCAGTCTGTGTAAGGTGCTGCTCCCTCGGGGACTGGCACAGCCCAAGTGGGTCAAGGTGTTCTTGTTCTGCAGCCATGCATTGCTGTACAGGAGTCACCTCAAAGGGAGGACCTGCAGATGCTGGTCTGATACTGCAGGTTTGAAAAATGAGCTGTGCAAACCAGGCAGCTGGTGGGACACTCTAATACCTTCCTCATTCTGCAAATTATTTTAAGGTCTTAGGAGTTCTCCTGTCCTTGGCATTAAGTGTATGTAGGAGTCTTGGCTGACCTACAATGATGTGTGTAGGTGCCCAGCTGTGGGTGCTGCTCGTGGGCACCAGTGTTTCCACAGCCTGGCTTGGCACTGGGGGTGCTGAGTGCTGTGTAAACAATGTGCTGTGATGCTGTTGTTATTTTAGGTGCATTACTACAGTGCCAGGCTGGTGAATGTTATCTCAAGGAAAACAAATTATCACTATTATCATTATTTTAACTCTTGGAAAGTTTTCAGAAATTGGATTGTTCAAAACTCCAGTGGCCATGAAGGTTTTAAAATAACAAGAGGCACTTGAGGAGTGATTAGTTTCTTTACACCTGAAAAAAATTTAAATTGTGTTGTTGACAAACAGGCAGAACTGTTTATCCACAAATACTGCAGTGAGGAAATAAGGGGCAGGGATGGTTCACCTGTTGGGAATAGAGCAATTCAGCTGTGATACCAGGTTTCTGCTACTTCCTACTAAAACCAGACAGGTACATTCCTATGTGGATCTGCATTGGGATTTGAGCTGTGCTCTGGTGTGCCTGCACCTCTCAGATGACAGGAGCAAGGTCAGGGAGAAGGTACAGGAAACTACACCCTCCCCTTCCCCCAGAAGTATTTAATTTTCCTTACGTACAGGTACGCTGGCACATGGTGCTGCAGATGGGGGAGTGTGACGATGGTTGCTGAGGGTCCCAGTGGTCCTGGTGCAGGGTAGTATGAGGTGCTGACCTGTGGAAGAAAGAAAACAAGGTATTAATGTGCTTATTGGCTTCTTTTAAGCTTCTGGAGGAACAGCTAAAAATATTTGACTAGCTTCACTCAACCTTCAAGAAAAACATCAAAGATGTTTCAAGAAATGGAACTTTGTAGCATTTGACTTAAAAATTCACCAGGCAGTAAGAGGAAGACCCAGAATCTTTGAGGTTGGAAAACACCTACAAGATCATCGAGTTCGACCTGTGACTGATCACTACCTTGTCAGCCAGACCAGAGGACAGAGTGCCACATCCAGTCAGTTGTTGAACACTGCCAGGGATGGTGAATCCACCACCTCCCTGGCCAAGCCTGTTCCAATGCCGGACAACCCTTTCATTGAAGAAATTCCTCCTAATGTCCTACCTGAACCTCCCTGGGGACAGCTTGAGGTCCTTTCCTCTTGTCCTGTCACTATTTGCCTGGGAGAAGAGCCCAATCCCCACCTGGCTACAGCCTTCTTTCGGGTAGAGAGCAAAAAGGACTCCCTTGAGTCTCCTTTTTCCCAGGCTGAGCCCCTCCAGAATCCTCAGCTGCTCAAATCATGGTCCTTCCACATGAAGATACTTCCCAAGGCATGGCTTGGTTGGATTGATGGTGCTTGCCCCATCCTTTAAGAACAGAGCTTTTTGGGACAGAAAAGCTGGGGTGTGGGGAGGCTCTGGGAGCAGTGATGGAACAGGATAACCTTAACCTAACAGCTGTGAATTCCAGGAGTCACATCTGAGCCCTAAACCTGTATCTGCTGCTAATTCCACACATGTGAGTTCCTACTTCAGTGGGGAGGCGCTCCTTCGCCTCTCCTTGCATTTGGTGTTCTCTTATCCCTCTTCACATGCCTCTGAGCAAGATGAGTGCCTTTGATCATTCATGGTCTCTTGTGCTGCTTCAGGAACTAAGAGGAGTTTGGGAAAATGGCATTTCAAGCCCAGGCTTTGAACCAGGAGGAGACCATTGCATCTGCCGGGTGAGGACTAGTATAATCACTGCTGTTTCACTTGTTTATTTAGCTTCAGCTGGAAGTATTGGCAGCACAAAATGTGCCCTGGGGTTAACTGCTGCTGGCAACAGCTCATTCCTGTTTGGAATCCAGTGCTGCGCACACTGGAAGGCGACAGCCATGGTGGTGGCATGACTGTGCCGTGGCTGTGCCATGGTGTGCCATGACTGTGCTGTGCTGTGTGGTGGCAGGACCGTGGCTGCTGTCAGGGGGAACAGAGCTCCCAGCAAGGCAGGACAGTGGCAGCAGCGTCCCAGGAAGCTCAGGGCAGCGGAACGTCGCTGGGCTGGGATGTGGCCACCAATTGTGCTTTCCAGCAATGACCACAGGATCTTTAATGATGCAAACTGGGGCTTTAATCTCGTGTTCATTTCAAATCTAATTTCTAGTGGTCAAGTCTGTAACGCAGTGCTGGAGCACTGGCTTGGCAAGGACCTAGGGAAAAAGAAAAGTGACTCACCAACTCTGGTGCTCTCCAGTAAACTAAGTTAATTAAAACACCCCAGCAATTCCAGCTTCTGTCTCAGACCTGGAGTGGCAGGTCAGTTTCAAACTGTCTCTGCATTCCTCATTTTCTAGTCCAGGCATGGTCAGACCAGATGCTCATAATGTTGATTTGAAACTATAATTCTACTTTAATAATTACCATAATGAAAATGTTTGAAATTTTGGGATTTGGAGTTTGTTTTTCCTGCACTGGAGATAAATTACAGCCTTTTGCTGGTTTTCCTGATGAAACTGTATTAAGCATCCCCTCCTGGCTGAAAAGTTTTTCATCTGTGTGCTTGTCTCTGCCTGGGAGCAATGTCCTTTAGCCTCCTCAAAGCTGCCTTTGCATTTGCAACAGAAAGGAAAAAAGATTGAATGAAATATTTTCCAACCATGTATAACTACTTTTGGCATTTGCTTTTGATGATCTCCTGTGAGTACCTTGCAAGCCCCTGTAAGTACAAAGGGTTTAATTCCCTGCCTCTCCTGGAATCTCTCTTACTCCATCTCCCATTGTAGTGTGTCACCAACATGATTTCCAGCTCTGCTGACACAGGCAAGTCCCTGCTGAGAGCATCCATGCAGCGCCTTGTGGGGAGGGAGGCCTTCCCCATCCCATCACGGGGCTGTGGGAACTCTCAGTGATCCTGGATATTGGGTTGTGCAAGTTCCACATCATAAGTACACAGAAAAGCCAAATATACTGGAGGGCAGTTGTGGGGTTTATCAGCTCCATTCATGGAGTGGCAAAGGGGAGCAGCAGTTCTCAGACAGATGTTCCCTGCCCCAAGGACTGCTGGGCCCAGGGAATAAGCTCAGTTGTGACTGGGAAGAGATTCCCGTGGTCGAGCGGGTGGGCGTGGGTGGCAGCGCCCCACTGCCCTCACCCCACAGCCTCTTGCACAACAGGCACATGCACAGACACGGTGGCCACAGCCCTGCAAACTGGTTCTGGCTCCATCTGAGCCCAGCTTGGCACCGCCAAGGGGAAGGAAGAGCTGGAGGAGAAGGGCCAGGGCACTGCCGGTTATTCCCTTTTATGGGCTGAAATGAGTCTGACTGCTCCAAGGCAGGCAGGTGGTGCTGGGGCAGCCCTGCACAGCCTTTCCTGCTTCGCTTTCCCACCTGTGTGCTGTTGCTGGGTGTGCTTTGAGTGCAGCCCTCCTGTTCCCTCAGCCTCTCAGGTATCCTTGCATTGCCTACCTGGCCTTGCAAAAGAATCTCAGCCTTGCAGCTCAGTCACTGCAGCCCAAACCCAGAGATGGAAAGGAAAAGCTGCATCCCGTGCAGCCTCCGAACAGTACAGATCCACCTGCAAACCTCTGGGAGCAACACTGCTGCTTGGAAGCAAGGAAATCCCAACCCTTCTAAGGCCAAACCATAACATGTTGGCAGTAGTTCAAACATTTTGGGTAAGATCCCATTGGGGGTGTGAGACATGATACTCTGTCAATTGAATTATGGAATTCTGTAAGGCCTCATTTCCCCTCCATACTCAAGATCTCACATCCCGGCTCTTTGCAGGCTGGTGCTCAGTACTAAGCGGCTGCTGGGTGTTATTGCCCAGACATGAACTGCCAGAGGCTGGGTGATCACTGGAAATGCTGGAACAACCTTGAATAACAAAGATGTCATATAAATCTAAACAACCCCCCCTTTCTCCCATTTCAGATGATCTGTGAAGATTCTGGACTCAGATCTTTAGTCAGAGTGGGAAGAAGGAATGAGACTCTTCTGCCTCCTAAAATAGAGTGGATATATGCCAAAAGGTTGATCTATGTTTATGTCTCAGTCCCCAGGTCAGCATTTCTCAGGATAGTTCCAGGTTTAGGCTGCAGACTGGCACCACTGCTGCCTTACCTGGACAGGGGTGCTGTAGGGGAACTCGGCTTTCTCGCTGCTCTGGGTGGCCACGGTGGGGTTGCTGGAGCTGATGAGCACAGGGGAGCTGATCTCCAGCGCAGGGCGCTCGGTGGGCGTGTGGACCATCCGGTTGAGGGTGTTGAGGGCTGTGGTGATGGAGAACTGCCGCAAGCTCTTCCGCCTGCAGTCGGGCACCTTGGGGAAAGGCGCTGAATCCGTGCCCTTCGCCTTGGGAGAGGCCGTTCGCAGGGACGTGCTTTTAAACTGAGGGGACCAGTGGCTTTTGGAGGTCTGCAGGAGCTGCCGGGCGGTGGTGTTTGGCTGGGGGAGACAAAGGGAGACGTGATGTTGTTTCAGAAGTTACATCTGGGACAGCCCCTGACTGCTCTGCTTCCCTTTTCCAGGCTGGCAGCAGAGCTGCAGGCAGGGTTCAGATGATGTTACAGGTGATCTTTAAAACCTTGGGGCTCAGTCATTTTCCTCATCTGTTGTCAGTGACAAATCCTGGGTGTAAAACTCCTGGTGCAAAGCTGACAGCAAAATTAAATAGGTTTGAAAAACTTGTTGCTGAGACAAGGGGTTACTGAGGCTGAGTGCTCCTTGTGATACGTTCCTTCTCCAAGGCTTTGGCTGGCAGAGGTGCAGGGAGAGATGACTGGCTCTGTCACAGTGCTTAGTAACTCTAACTCTGAATTAGAAGGGATGTTTGGGATCTCCCCTTCCCTCTCTGTGCTAGCACACGTGGGTGCATCTTGCAGCAGGACACCCAGGTCCTGCAGCTGATGGCAGGGCATGGGCTTGGAGAGGTCCTCACTGATGGTGACTTTCCCAGCAGCATTAGGCCCATCCAATACCATCTCTGGCAGCCTATACATTCATGGCTTGATGCTACTTCCATTGAAAAAATCCTGGCTTGTTAAACATCAGGGTTAATGAGGGAGAGGCAGGCCCTGAGTTTGCATACGGGCAGCGTTCACACACTATTTCTTGGAAACTGCTGATCAGGGTGTTAATAGCAAAGGGCATGTGGTGACAGTGTTTTTCACCATGATGGGTGCCAGAGGAATTAATCATGATTTACTGCTGACATTAACATATTGCAAAACTTGGAGATTCTCACCCACTTGTGGGAGGCAACGTGCCTGACGCTGGGGATGGACAGGGAGACTGTGGCAGGAGAGGTGCAAGTGGCTCCCAGGCTTTGTCATTTTACTGCAGGGATTGTTCTCACATTTTCCCTCTCCAAAGCAAGGTTTAAAGTCCACAGTGTGTGTGTACATACATGTGTGCCATGGCTATCTTGTAAGTTTTCTGTGATCAAACTTTAGCCTAAACTGCAAACATTTTTCTGCCTCTCTAAACACCAAGAGATTTGATAAAATGGGGCACAAACTGTGTGTCAGACCCAGGAGAAGCCTCATGTCTCCCACAGAAGCCCTACATTTGCCTTCTCCAGGATTAATTTAGAATTCCTTGGTGGCTCTATGAGGCCCTAACTAACTTGTGTCTGTAATGCCAGACTTAAATAAGTCATTACTGAAGCTAAAATGATTTCATTAAATGAAAAGACACTTTACAAAATCTATTAGAGTTTCAAATAAGATGTTTTGCTCATGTCCTCCTATAGAACAGCCACAAAGCAGAGCTTGCTGTAATTATGGGCATTACAAGTATTAATTTTATTTCTAGGAATTGGTGCCAGTGCCATTTACACCCCACATCTCAAGCTAAACTGCACAACACAATTAATGTCTAGACCAGTGCTAACAAAATTCTGTCAGGGAGAGGGTGGCTGGAAGGTCTCCAGAGCTGCAGCACTGGGAACACCGGGAATGCCACCTGCAACATTCTGAGCTGGCCCTGGCTGAGGCAGGGGGGCACCTGCATCCCTCTCTGCGTGCCCCTCACCTGGGTGCACGCCCTGTGTGCCTGTGGGGCATTGGGGGTGTTTAACTGCTGGAAGCAGTGTCTGAGGGGGCCTGGGAACCTTCCTGATACCCAAAAGTAGCTCCAGAAGATCTGGGGAGTGGCAGAGCACTGTGCAGTCCAGGCAAGCAAAGAGCCTCCAGTGCCTTGTCCCGGTGCTGCAGGTGTTACCTTATGGAAGTTCAGGCTGTCCTTGTTTTCTGCCTTGTCCCGACTCCGCAGGTCAAGGCTGTAGAGGGCCCTGCCGAGGGGTGGGGGCAGCGGCAGGTGCTTGATGACTTGCACGGAGCTGGCTGGGAAAACACCGCTGATCCCATTGACCTCTCCCAGGTACCAGTTCTCGTCCAGTTGCCGGAGCAGCATGATGATGTCCCCCTTGTTGAACCGCAGCTCCCCGGGGTTGTGCCCACGGTAGGTGTACAGGGCCCTGGCTCGTGGCACCTGGGGGGAGAGAAACAGTCCCTGCAATTCATCTGACATAGACAGAATTCCCTAAAAGCATTCGTAATTACTGGGAAAAAAAGTATAGGTCTAAGGCTTAAGCATGCATTTATTGGGATTAACTACCCACATCCTGTCTTGATGGGTTTTACTAATGAAGACAAGCTCCCAAATACTTATGCTAAGTTTGTATCAAGATGAAAAGCAGGCTGGACTTGTTTAAGAATATTAAGAAACAGTTAAGGCCTTAAACTAGTCTTCCCATGGGATCTTACTGCCTGCTATAAGGTCTCCTCCTATACAATGTCGGTTTTAATGACTCAGGTATTTCTATTTCAGAAGGGCTGGAGGTCGCAGCCATTATCCAACTGACCTGGTGGCTGTCACCTGCCAGGAGAACACAGCAGAGCAAGGTGAGTGCAGGTTCTGCTCTCCCATGGTTCTCTCACCTTTTAACAGATGTGACTGTGGGTTTATTTCAGCCTTTACCTGTGTTACTGGAAGGGGTGGGTTAATGTTATGGTTGCTGCAGTGTAATATGAGAAAGAAGAGATACACCAAAACCAGAGGATGAGATGTTACTATCTTGACTCTCACCAAAATGAAATAACAAAGTTCTATTAAAACAGCCGCTGTGCTGAGCCTTGTCTGTACCAGAACACTCTGCATGGCACTCCCATCATCCCTGCAGTGATGGCTCCCAGGCACAGCCCAGCCCTCAGTTTTAAGGGGATAACCCAATTACTGAGCTCCATTTCTGGCCTCTGAGCTGGTGGCACAGATGTGTGAGCTCCATGCTGAGAAAAGAAGCCAAGATTGTTCCCAGCTCTAGAGCCTTGACCAACTTTAAGCAGAGCTGCTAGTGCCTGGACAGGACAAGTGGCTTTTCAGCTGCTTTTTTCTGGTCTCTGCAGGTCTGGATTGTCCTCCTTCTTTCTTTAGAGGCTGCCAAGTGCCTTGTGAGTAGCATCTTGCCCTGCAGTTTCTCCAAGCCATAGTGACCCCATCCCATCAGTCTCATGGGAGATGGCACTTCTGTACCAGTGTATTTTCCAGGTTTTCCTGCCTTTTATGGAGGATTTCCCAAAATCCACCTGTGTCAGTGCCCAAAGCTCAGGCAGGACTTCTGCAGAACTCCCTGACCCACAGTCACTTCTGGGAGATCAAGAAGGTGGAAGTGAGAAATTCAATGTTAGTTTCCTGAATGTCAAAAAGATCAAATTCCCCATGGAAATTGTTTAGGTTTTGTGAAGAAGACATCTTCCAGCATTCCCAAACACTGATGCTTCTCCGGAAAAAAGAACCAAGAAGAGAAAAATTCCATGTACTGCTTTTACTTCAAAGTCTTTGGAAGGGGAAGCAATTAGGTTAATGTTTAGTTCTAATTAACTCATTCTGGCTGTTAAATTGTGCTCATAGTAAACACATGCACTCGGCTCAGTGACACTGAGCACATTGCTGGGGAAAAAGAAAATGGGGAAATTGAGGCTCAGGCCAGCATTGTTGCCCATCGGATCCGAGCTCCTACAGGAAACAGGGACTGTCCATGTCAGGGTCACAGAGACTTCCTGTAAACACATGCCTGGATGTATGTGCTTTTCTGTGAGAAAAACAGACTGTGGTGATAGAGGACACGAGTGAGCAGTTCTCCCTCAGAAGGACTCAGGGACAGACTTGCTGTTGTTCCACAAGGGCCTCAGGAGCGACCAGAAAACAAACAGGACTCCCGCACAATGTAAGAACAGGGCTTGGGAAGGAACAGTATCAACATCCAGGATGTGAGGGAACAACAGGATACAGGGAAACATTAAAGGCAGCAAGAACGAGTTATGGAAATATATTAAAAATAAGAGAAACTCTGAAATGAAATGCATACTTGGTGCTAAGTGGGAACAGGGAGTAAGGAATGGGGTGCTGAGAGTCTGGAATATTCTTTCTTCAGCAAGCAAAGATGAAACAGGAGGACAGACTAGGATAAATAACTGAAAACCAGGTGTGACAGGTGTGTTTGTGGCCTGTGGCTGGGTGACACCACTCCACTTGGGTGGCTGGATGGATGATTGGATAGATGAGCTTTCTTCTAACCACACTCACAGCCTTCAGTTCTTTGCCTCCTCTTTAACCCTTTCCTCCCACTTCTGTGCTATTTCACATCTCCCAGCCCAAGTCAGCTTTTTCCAAAGTCTGTCATTTTAGCTATTTTAATTCTTATTTTAAAATTTGGTTTGACTGTTCAGATACTAAGCCAAAAATATCCCAACTTTATTTAGGATATAAACCAAGCCTTTATCTACCCACAGGGAGCAACTAATGTGGTTTTTACTGTACAGCCCCATCACAAAATAAAGCTGCAAGCTGAAGATTTCAGAAAGATGTGCACCAAGGTCACTGGGTTTTAACAAGTTCATGGGGAGTAGGAAAGACAAACAAGAACACCAGACCCTCCCTGTGGCAGCCACAGGGCTGGAGTTGGGCAGCAGAACCCTCACAGTGAGTGTCCGGACCCATGGCCCATTGCTCTCCTGCGCCCACAGATCTGATCTGATCTGATCTGATCCCTGTCTCAGCTTGGGCTGGTTTCTGTCCACTCCTGGGTGTCCCAGATCCTCTGCAAGGCATCTGTTTCACTGTATTTAAAGTAGGTTAATTGCAAAGGCAGAAACTGGGGTGCTAATTAACCTCGCGATAAAGACAAGGAGTGCCTGGAGGTGGCTTGTGCTGGGCTGAGGGAAGAGGGAGAGGCTTTCCTGTGCCAGGACATGGTCCTGGGTTCAGGGAGAGGAGGGACCCACTTTGTTTTGTGGAATTTTCTCCAGTTAGCATGTCCAGTTGCTTTTTGTTAGTCCAAGGCAGCATTTCATATTAGTGGGATGGTAGTGGTAGCAAAATATTATGCCAAATATCACACACACCTGCTGGTTCCTAGTGTGGGCTTGGCATCTGTCTGAACATCCCGCTGGGAAAACACTGGGAGCAGTTCTGTGAAAAACTCGGCTAAAGGTTTTAGAAAATTGGCATAGACATTTGCTGCCCAGTAGCAGAGAGAGAGAGAAATTACAGATAAGAAACCCATTTTCTGGGCGGTTGTAACTCTTTTTCAGTGCTGCCTCATTTTTTCTGATTTTCCCCTCTTTGTTTGTCCTCCATCACACCAGAGCGAGACAGGACCTTCCTCCTACCAGGCCCAGGAGGTACTACAGGCTGAGCCCTAGGTGTCCCTTGCCACAGGGCTGGCTGCAGGCCCTGAGAGAGCCCCAGAGTGCAGCAGGTAACACCAGGTGTGGAAACAGAACCCCCCCTTGCAGCAGCACCAACTCTGAGTGAGATGCTTTTTTCTCCTTGGTCACTCCACCAGCAGGGATGGTCATAGCAGATTCACCTCAATGCTTTGCTCCCATTCTCAGTGGATTTGAGACTGATAAGGGAGAAGAGATTTTATTTTTTTCTCTATTTTTGGCATTTGGCATCATGCTGTGCCAGGGCAGCCATCCAATGCCTGAGTCTTCCTCCACACAAAACAAAGCAGCAGATTAAAAATATGTACATGTGTGTAAGGAAGCAATTCAGGGCATCTCTTCCTAGCAGAGAAATGCACTCTGTAATGATCTGAAAAGAGCTGGTTATAACTCCTTGTGATTGGCAGGAGGGGATTCATGTAAGACCCCTACTCTGAGCACGGGAATTGACAAACAGGAGAAGAAGCAGCATGTGAGGCTGCCTGGGGAGAGAGTCACCAGAAGCGGAGCCAGGAGTGCAGGGAAGAGGAGGGGCTGCTGATGGAAGCTGGGAATGCCCGTAAACCTTGTCCCAGGCAACTCTCTTTAAAACCACCCCGAGGAGCAACATGGCCCCATGGTGACACTGGCTCTGCCAGAGGAGACTGAGCCACAGCCTGGATACCCTGAGGGAGTGTGAGACTGAGGCCATGAATAACCCTGCACTCGGATCCATTCAATCATGCACCCACTTCCAAACATGGCTTGGTGAGATACAGCAGGAGACATTGGATGGGATCCTCCTGTGTCCCAGACGCTCTGACTTCACCAGTGTCCCTGACTGTGTAGATGGACCTGTGGGATGAGGGACATGTGAATCCTTGGGACAGCTCATTGCTGTGGAGGTCCAGGGGTGCTTCCTCTGATTTACTGCCACTGCTGATGCAGAGTTAGACCTGGCCCCCCAAACCTTGGTGGGTGCCCTGCTGACTCCAGTGGTGGGGGCAGACCCGTGGGGCTGGGGATGCTGCTGGCAGGTGGATCAGGAATGGCCTAACAGGCTTGGACCTGCATCTCGGTGCTTTCCCAGCTCTGATTTTCCTAACCCTGTGCAGTGAATGCCCTGGAGCAGCTCCGTGCTGTGCTCCATCCCTTTCAAATGTCTCTGCAGTAAGTCCCCAGGGACTGATCCTGATCTGGGTTTCATGGGAGTTGCCCCACATGCAGGGAGGCCATCCTTGTTCTCTTGTTCTTCCCAAGGGCCTCCCACAGGAGATCTGACAGCACCGGGCATCATGAATATCTCACCCGGAGGCAGCCAGTGACTCCAGGACAGATCTGAGGGCACAACCCAGGCCACACTCCTAATGAGCTGTGACTTACAGACTGAGCATGTAGAGATGGGTATTATCCACACACTGATGCCAAAGGAAACAGACACACTGGCTCTTCATAGAGATGATCAATAACACCTCCATCCATTCTGATTCCTGAGAGCCACCTCCAGCATCCCACCACTGGCTGCCCGCATCTCCATAGCATGAATGAACCCCATCGCCTGCTGTGTGTGCTCAGCTAGCACAGTTCAGGGCTCTGCAGGATCCAGGTGGATAAAAAGAGCTATTTGAATGTAAATTAATTGCCATTACAATTCTGTTTTTCTGCATTTCGGCAGAGGAGATAACTTCAGCCTTGTCACAGAGAACAAAACCTTCAAAAGTGAACTTGTCATTTCAATCTCTTCATATAATTATATTCTGAGGATTCAGACAGTTGGGTGGTTTCTGCATTATTTCTTCCCTGAGGAGGTTTGTTCCCATCTTCCAAGCACATGCAGACTGTATGCATTAGAGAGAACAAAGCCAGTCCCCTCTGCTCACGTCAGCCCTGGAGCTCACCAGATCTGCCCAATTCCCCCCTGGTCCTGCTGGAACACGAGGCCAGCGCTGGCCATAGCTAACACCTGCCCCTGAGCTGACTGGCCATCACGGGGCGATGCTGGAGATGTGAATTGTATGGATTTAGCTGGGTTTGTGCTGCTCCAGCTGCGGGAGGCGATGGCAGAGGGACTGGCAGCACTTACCTGCTTTGCTAACTCACAGCCCTGTGATGCCACCACATCGAGGTTCACATCACTTCTGAATGTGGCCTATTGTAGTTCTGCCTTTGTAATGCAAAGGTGACATGAAAAATTAGGAAAATTATTAAAGAAAACACAGAGCAGCTTCTCTCACGGAGAGGCTGAGGGATGCTGAGGCACCACCACTGGCACCCAGCCTCAAGGAGAACACCTGACCATGTGCTGGTGGCATCACCACAGCTCCCCAGGAGGACAGAGCTGGATCAGGTTTCACTTTGACTGTGTGAAATACTGGAGAGATTCAGGTGGGCAGGAGGAATGCCCAGGTACACACATGGCAGGAGCTGGACCTGAGCAGAGTTTTGCTCCTAGGTGCCAGCAGAGCCACAGGGAGAGCAGGGATAGGTCTGTGAGAGGAAGGAGGGGGCACTAGCAGGGCACAGCAAGGGGATGCTGGGGACTGGAGCCCAGTGTATTCAAGCTGCAGTGTCTGCACAAAACCCTTTCACGCCTCTTCCCTCACTGCTGCCGTATCAGATGTGTCTCTGCTGCCGTCAGCAGTCCCGGGCAGTGGTTAAGTTGTGTGTCATGGGTTTAAGCTGCACGGAAAACAAACTGTGTCAGCCCTCAGCGTGCCCAGTCATGATGCTCTGCCTCAGCACCACCATTCTCAGAAGTGGCTGTTTACTGTGCAGGGAGGAAACCTGCATCCTGCTCCCTCCTCCTCCTGCTGCTGCTGAGCCCTCTCCCTGCTGGTTCAGTGCCATCCCTGTGCTCGGAAAAGGAGCGCTGATGTGGCTCCTTAGCCAGTGCTGCCAGCCCTCGGCCAACTCTGCCCATGGGCACTGGTCCCAGGAACTCTGCAAGCCAAGACAGTGCTGGCAGTGGGGAGGGCCCTCACCTCTCTCAGGACACCTGCTGCCTCCAGCCCTGGCACACTGCAGAGCTGCACGGGAATATGCCTCCTACTTTTCCTTCTCTCCAGAAGGAAAATGACAAACTCAGGCCAGTGACCAACTCCATGGACTGAGGGACAGCAGCCAGTGACCAGCAGGGAAGCTGTGAGAAGAGGACTCAGACTTTGGGGCTCCTGGCTGACCACAGCACTGCGCAGGTGAGCTCGCGGAGGAGCCCTGCTGTGCTATTCTTGACTCGCCATCTGAGCCTGACTCATTGCCTTGGAAACAAATTAAAACACTTTTATGTGTTTGCAGCTTGGTACCTAATTTTGTAAAACCAGGGAAACTGGCTCCTGCTGTTGGCCATGGAGGTCCTTTGGCTTTCCACCACCTCTGGTACCACCCAGCAGTGCCCCATGCCTGGTCTGTTGCGCACGTAGCTTTTGAGGTGTGTGTTGTCCATCATTCTATGCTGAGATGACCCCACTGTCTTTGCAGTAGAAAAAAGTGCTAAAACTACATGCAAAGGGACAAAAAACACATGCCAGTGTCCTGCAAAAGCACTGTGGAAACAGCTCCTTGTTCTGTTACCTTGAGACAAACCCTGAAGGGACATGATAGTGAAGGAGAGTTGGGACAAGCCCTTTCTCCAGAAAACCCATAAGGCCACACAGAATTTTGTAGCCAAATGAAGTGTCTCTGTGTCCAGCTGAGGGACCCTGTGGCATACACCCACTACTGCCAGCAGCTGTGGGACAAGAGGATGCTCCCTGTCTCTGGTGGGAAAGGAGCTGGCACTACCACCTCAGGCAGAGCCAGGGCCTGGACTGCATCCCTGAGTTCGTGAGGTCCCTGCAGTGGTTGTCCAGCTCAAGGGGATATGACATATTTTGAGGTAATTGCTGTGACTGCACAGGAACTGCAGGGGGTTTGGGGAGGGTGAGAAGGGGGGTTGGCTCAGTGAGTGGGCCAGGAAATGCGTTTGCCTCTGGTGGGTGCAAACATGGAGGTTGCTTTGAACAAGACTTCAAGAAGCTCCAGCAATCCAAGTCCTGTCTGTCAAATCCAGAAAGGAGTTGGAGATTATTCTGGAGGAGAAGAAAATACCAAGACGCAGGTACTATCTATAGACGTCCGTGTGAAGGTGGGACGTTGGAGTGCAGAGTATTTTTATCCCAATAGAGGTGTTATCTGTCTATCTCCCATGAAATGCTGGAGGGGGGTGTTAAGCACTCAGTTCATGCAAAGATAAAATAGCCCAAATCACAGTTAAATCTGCGTGGTCTGTGTTTTCCCAAGGCAAGCTGTCATACTCAGAATTTTTCTCCTCTAACTCACTGTCCCATGTTTGTTGCATGACAAACTTCAGCACCCAAGTAGCTGTTTAGTGGCCTGGATGGAGTTTCACCGTGTGCAGGGTGCATTTGGGTCATCCATCCCATCGGAGAGGTGCAGGAGGTTCCTGCACACCTCAGCACTCACGGTCTGTTCTCTTGCCGGCGGCAGAGCCACGCTCAGCTCACACCGTGGCTGCAGCCAGGTGAGGAGGAGCTTCAGCACAAGCCGTAACCACACCTGGCACATGCCAGGGGCGGTTCCTAAGAGTTCAAAGCTTCAGCGTGGCTTATTTATGCATACACCTCCCAGCAAACCCTTTTATTCTTAAATTCCAGACAGTTTAATATGTGGAGATCCTGAAAATCCAAAAGTCTTGCCCTCTCTGCATTGATGTTAAAGATCTGACGGCCTGGCCCGAGGTGCCGGGAGCAGCTGTGGGGTGGTGCTGGGGGCTCGGGGCAGTGCCGGGGGCTCAGGCTGGGGGCTTGGACAGTGCCAGGGACTCAGTGCCAGGCTCTCAGGGCCACACTGCTGAGCAGCTGCTCCGTGGTGGCTGTGCAGGACTTGGCACAGCCGGGCTGTGGATACGCATGGATGGATCCACGTGCCCAAACCCAGCACGTGCCCACCCCATGGCAGCTCGTAGGAAGTGGATTAAAAAGGGATTTAAATGCCAGCTAATAAACAGCTTGGGATGGGCTGTAATTAGAAAATTCCCTGTTTTTTTAACAACTGGTTCTGGGAAATTCCTGACTGAAAACAGAGTACTGTATTTGTGCTAATCCAGCATCTCCGTGGGGGCCTGCTCACTCTTCCTGCTCAGAATAAGATGAGCTCTTGGCTTGCTGGGTGACAAGTGATTTATTTTACTTTTTGCCTTCATGGATGCTTATAGGGATGAAGAGCAAAGAGCTGGCAAGGAAACATCTCTGCTGTGAGAGAAACTTCCATCAAACTTGTGATTTTCTCAGCTCCAGGGAGTAAAGGAAGTTTATTTATAGAAGAGCCTTGGTAAAAACCAACCATGGCCCATATCCCATGTTGGATGGCAGCTCTGGCTGCAGTGCAGTGTGGGGCATGTCAATTGTATTTGCTTTGTAGCACAAGGTGTTGGACAGCATTAGGTGTAATTAAGAGCTCTTGCAGATTGGGGCAGTCCGTTCGTGGGAGCCCATGGCCTTCTGCTGCAGCAGGACATGGACACTACAATTCCAAGTACTGGGGGGAGCACTGTGGTGGGATAAGCAAGACTGCACAGTAGCTGCTCTCACTGTGATTCCTGACAAAAAGCATCTACTCTGAGGTTCACACGATCTGGAGGCTTCTGCTTACCCAGATTCCTTCAGGTGAATACCCTGGAACTCAACATTCCGTGGCATAGGGTGATGGCAAGTCACCCTCATTACTGTCTGTCTTTGCACTTCACAGGCACTTCCAAATGTGTCCCTGCTGTCACCAGGTGCCAGCTCAGGGGAGGCTCCAAATCCACTAACATCCCACTGGAGCACCCAAATAACGGCAAGTATTTAAAACCACCAAAACCAAAATGTGACTAATATGTTGCATTCTTCACCTTGCAGCCGAGGATTACAAAGTGTTTTATAATTAAGTAACTAATTAAGTCTAAGAGCCTTTCAATGTAACGTGTTTTATGTTCCTTTCCAGAGATGCACAGGAGCTCAGAGGGCTGTCTGCCAGGGAGCTGGCTGCAGCCACTGCTACCCCATCACTCTCTGTCTCTGCTGATTTCCCAGGAGTCTGATCCTAAAACTGGTCTTGAAAACTTTTGGGAGCTGCAGACTGATGGATGTTGCCATTATTTATCAGCAGCAAGCTCCCACTGTTCTGAGAACCAGTACAAAAAATGTGAAATGATTGAGAGGAAAAAAAAAATCAGATGAGCATATTTGTGCTTTCTTATCCAGGTGAGTCCAGTTAGAAAAACTATAACCTCCTTGTGAGCTGTAATGCCAGCCAGGGATCCAGCCTGTCGCTGTTGGATGGTTTGTACCTTGCATGAATGGCACCAGCAGCTCCTGGAGCTTTCCTGGAGAGCTGGTGGCTCCCAGTAAGGGTATCCCTGCTTCTGCAGCCCTGTGGGCAGAACAGGGTCCCCACAGTCAGAGCAGGGTCCCTGTGGGCCTGTGGGGTTCCCACAGGTGGAGAAGGATCCCTGTGGACTGAGCAGGGTCCCCACGGTGGGGGCTCTCCCCAAGCCTTGGGCAGCCCAAGGACCCACTCTACTCTTCCAGCTGGCTCCCACTCACCTCCCAGTGCTGCAGCAGGAGAACACTCTGGGCTGAGCCATGTTGCCCACCTGCCCCTGCCCCTGGCTGTGCTGTGGCCAGGCAGAGCTCCCAGGAGAGCGACTCAGAGCCTGTGGCTCATGGCTGCACTGCCACATGCTGCAGTGGGAACACCTGAGAGAGGAGCTCTGGAGGGATACCTGTTTTCGGTGTGTGATCCATACAAGACACTTACTGATGCCACAGAGATTTTCCAGGATACATGTGCCAGCTTGTGCCCACAGGACACAGGGACCCCCACACCACAACCACAGGATGCAGGGGAGGGTACCTGTCCTGTGCCTGTCTTGACATTTACAGCACTGTGGTCCTGACCAATGCTCCGGGATTCAACAGCCCTTTCAGCCAAGATTTTAAGTGCCATGAAAAGGTTTTGTAGAGACATTGTACAGAAGAATAGTTTAGGTGGGGAAATCAAGTCCAAGAGTATAATGCAGGAAAGGTGAAGCCGTAAGTCCCTACCCCAAATTCCATCTGAGCCAAGCTCCGTTAACAGGTCTAATATCATGTCCTCATTATTCAAGAAAAGTTTTTGCACTGTTAAAGAAAATGACAGAAAAAACCTGGAATTTTAAAATTAACCTAGTAATTCATCCCTAGGTACAGTCGGTGAGTGAGTCAAATTTAGTATTTTCAACTAGTGAACTCCAAGTACTTTGGCAGGCATGCTCCTGCCTTTCCAGTGCAGGGAAAACTGAGGTGCAGCCATATGAAATACCTTCTCCACCACTAACAGTTACAGCTTTGCAATTACTGACTTAATTGATATCAGTCAAAAGCAGTGTATTGCCTGAAAGTCAAAGCATGTGAAATGCCCTCAAAAGCCAGGAAGCACCTGAAAACTCTGGGGTAAAACAGATGCTGGGAAGTTTTTGTAAGGAGAAAGGTAGGCTGGCTTTGTCTCATCCTGGGAGTCAATTCAATTCCTGCTGCAATGAACTTGAACCAGTCAAATATCACAGGGAAACAGCAGCCAGATTTGCAAACAAAACACTTGCTTTCACTTCAAGCACTCTGCAGTGCTGCTAATAGAGAAGGTTCTTGGCTCTGGGCACACAGCAGGAACCTTTCCATGCTCATGGACAGAGTAAAGAAAATGGACCCTCCTTACCCCTTCCATGTGGATCCTGGGATTTGTCACCAGCCGGTGCTGATGAAGCTGCAGCCCCCTGGGGATTCTCCTGATGGAGGCGGGGGAGGACAGGACCCCTGACCTCTGGATCGAGCCAAACCTGGTGACGTTTTGTCCACACCTGACTCCATCCAGGAGGCGGATGAGGAGCAGGTTGGAGGGCAGCTGCTCGATGCTGCACAGGATGAGGGTCCTGCACTCAGGGCACCGGAGCTCCTTCTGGGATTTCAGGATCCTCTGCAGACAGGGCTTGCAGAAGGTGTGCTGGCATGGCAGCACCTTTGCCGTGGCATCGAGTTTTTCGAAGCAGACAGGACACTCCAACAGGTCAAGGAGAGCCAAGTCATCCATCTTCACTGCAGAGCTCCCTCAGGGGCGCAGCCGGAGCCATCCACACCCCACGTTCACTGGAGCCGGCTGAGACGCCTTCCTGCGCCTGCAAGAACCAGATCCTGGGTTCCGGCAGCTATCCTGCTTGGAGGGTGAGGGAGGAGGGAGCACAGAGCAGGGCTCCACTGCTGGAGTGTGTAATGCAGCCACCTACATGGCAGAGCTGTGCCTCACCAGCCAATCTGCAAACTCTCACACTGAGCTCACATCCCAGTTTGAAATGAGTCACTTGTGACTCAGTTGGCGCGAGAGGACGGGTCCGGGGTGGTGCCAGGGGCAGGAGCCTCAGGTTGTGCTCACCAGGCAGAAGATGCCGGAGCTGGGATGGGGAGCTGCAGCAGGCCAGGCACGCTCCGCCTGCCGCTGTGCGAAAGGCTGGCTGCAGAGCTCCTGCTCTGCGCATCAGAACTGACACGGAGGTAAAAAAATTCACCAGCTCAGGAGATGAGAGTCTCCGATAAACATCAGATCGGACCTGTTTATGCTCAGCTCAGGCTGCTCGCCAGCACTTGCTGCGCACATCCCTCGCACACCTACACGCCGCCTCAGTTCTCAGATAGTCCCAATTTAGCTCCGCTCCCTGCCCGTTTTGACAGCAGTTCTATAAAAAGTCCTTCAGGCACAGCCACTCTCCGGGGGTACCTGGCGGTGCCGCGGGGCGCTCTGCGGTCTCATCCTCACCCGGTTTGGCTGCCTCAGCTCCTGAATCAACCCAAGACGATTATTCCTCCCACAGCCTGAAGTCATCCAACCTGTTCTGCTCCCCGGCTGCGCTGTCTGAGGCCGGGTCACTCACCGTGGTGGGGTTCAAGCCTGGGCTTGCAGCAGCTGTGTGTCCCCACAGCACAGACAGGATGGGATGTCCTGTGCCCACCGAGGGGCTGAAGGGAGTCCTCGCACCACGAGCTGGTGCAGTCCTGCAGGGGGGAGCAGTGTGTGCCAGACTGGACCCAGTCACAGCTTCCTGCACCTGGTGCTCCAAACAGTGAGTGGCTGCTCCAGTCACTCTTTCCTACAAATGCTCGTCTCTGTGGGACAAAGGGGGAACCGGGCACTGTGTTGGTTACCAGGGCCGGGCAACTTTTGGTGCCATCGCCTGGGCTCCAGCAGCTCCTGGTGTTCCCAATCCCAGGCAAGTCCATGATGGACTCTGTGCAGGGGTGAAGGGGCCACAACTGAGTGCTGAGCATGTCCAGCACCTGCCACCACTCCCTGCAGGAAAGGTGTCCTTGTGCTGCAGTGAGAGCTGAGCCCAGCAACAGCCACGTGGGGTCTGAGGGACACCTTCCTGCCCCAGCGAGGCACTGGCTGTGCCATGGGAGACCAGGGGCCATCTTGTGGTATCTGTGATTTGCATTCCCTTTATCAGCTGCATTCCTTCTCAGGTCTGCCAGCTTGCACATACCGATGGATTGCCTAAGGAGAGCAGGAGAAGCAGCAAAGGTGTAAGACTCTTTTCCTTACAAACCCTACCGTGTCTCAGACGTGTTTACAGCCTACGACTACTATGAATACTAGAGAAGACGACTAAATCTGAAGATCTCTCATACAAAGCCACCAGGCTGCAGCCATTCCTGCCCTCCTCTCAGAATCCTTCAGAACTACATTGTGGAAAGGGTTAATATGTATTTCAAGAAGTTCTTCCTCCTAGATCATGATTTTGCCAAAACAAAGCTTTTCTTTTCTTTCTTTAATATAGTGGCCATTTGGGTAAATTAAACTGTTGACAAACAGCTTCAGGATATGCCAAGAACCAATGACCTCACTCTGTTTCATCTCAAGTTTCCTTTTGCTTTAGTGCTTCTTTGTAGTCTGTCATATGGTGATGTGTGCTGGATGCACACTGTTTAATGAATGATGCTGGAAACAACATCAGCTCCTCCGCAGGAGGTTGTAAATGCAATGCATGACATAAAGGTTATTGAAAACAAAGGGTTTGAAGGTTGTTTTTCTTTTTTTACATATTCTTCTCTATTTGTGCTCTGTGATTAGCACTCAGGTTGTATTTTCATCTGATTAGAGAGGAAACAGAATTATGAAGTATCTTGCAGTGGGCAGGTGCTGAAAAGGAAGCCGAGTGGCTGGTTCTCTGTGCGCCAGCTTATCTCCAACCAGATCTGTTTGTTGAGAGCTCCTTCAGTTTTCCTGAACTTTAAGGGCCAGTCTGCATTAGTTGCACTCTCACAGCAAGGAGTGGGACTGAGGCTCTGCCAGGGGAACATGCCTGCACAGTGCAGTACACTGTTCCTAGTGAAATCACCAGCCACATTCAGAGCATCCAGCCACCATGCAGGTGGGAGGGCCCAGGCCTGGGGATCCTGCAGTGCTGAGCACACTCAAAGGGTCCAGGGAATCAGGGGTCTGGGGCTTCCGAGGGTTTTCAGTGACATGAGGGGCTGCAGAAAGCCCCCTGTGCTCTCTGTCTCTTGGGAATGTCATCAGGGATATGCTCTGGGCAAGCTCCCCTGAGTCTCGCAGCGATTTTGGCCCCTCTCTGCCTGCCTGGGGCATGGGCTGTGGATCTCCCAGGCAGGAACAGGCACTTTTACAACCCAGAGTTGCTGCAACATCCAAGTGAGACTCCAGTCTGGGCTGCAGTCTCTGGTTCTGCTGCAATACAAAAGCTGCCTGTACTAACACTTATGTTTATATACTATGGTGAATCTTCAAAGCACTTCCCAAAAGCTAATTCATCTGTGGAATGCCCCTCAGGCTAAGCATCCCCCAACACTTTCCATGGAGCAAACCAGGAGATGAGGCCACACAGCATATCAGTATCCAATCTGGGATCAGTATGTGAGGCTTTCCTGGTTCTCCACTTCACATTCAGACCATCCCATTGAACCTTATTATCTGCCACTGCCTCTCCCTTCCAACGCGTCTTGTAATTTGGGTTAAAAAATAAAGGCAGAGTTAGAAAGCTGCTCATCCTTCCCTTTCATTTCAACAGTCTCTGTTTGATGCCCATGCTGTAATTAACTCAGGGCTGGATGCAGCGGGATGCCTGGTCTGGAGGACGCTGCTCTCAGGCCGCAGGCAGGGCTCCTGCCTGGGCATGGCCGGCTGCTGGCCTGGCCCTGCTGCTCTGCAGGAGCCCTCTGCATCTTCCCAGGGAAGGGATGCCGGTTACTAAAAGGATGGAACTGCTGAAATATGTATTGTTAGAGTTGTTTAATCAAAGATGTCTATCATGAAGCTGGGAAACAATGTGTGTGCCTGTTTTTCCTTCCATGCCAAGTGGCTGCACATGTCTACCCCAGGAGCTGCCTTTTTTGGCTTCCACCAGCTCCAGTGTTGATTCAGAAACTCCTATGGATCCTAAAGCAAACACACTTTGTCCCTATCATCTCACAGGAGCTGTGCTGTCCAGGGTGTGTTCCTGTCCATCTGAACAATGTCAGCGCTGGGACAGGCTGAACATGCCTGGCCTTAGGAACTTGTCCATGGCTCCTTGGAAGAAAAGGCTGGGGTCATCCATGCACCCTGTCACTGCTGAGAGCATGTAGGGTCCATGGCAGTGTTTCTTGCTGCCAACTCTTGAAGCTTGGTGAGATGTGCCATTGCAAGAAGCATGAGGTTTGTTTTCTCCAGGCTGTCTCACAAGTGCCTGTGAGATCCCTAGTCCCTCCCACCTCCTCACTCCAAACCCTTCTCCAAACATGCCTCCACTCTTTCCAGGGTGGGACTCCAGCAGGACTGTTGCACCCTCAGGATGCCATGTCCTCGGGCTGACTTCCTGCATGCTGGCTGTGCCAGAGGGCTCTCCAGCAGGACCAACATCCTGCGGGTCTAGTGATGCACTCCCAAGAAATCCCTTTGGCAGCAATGATGGGGTGGCTCTTGCCTCTGGGTCCCTCTGGGCTCTCCGCTAGAAATAGTCTTGGGGAAGAGCATGAACAACTGAGTGGAGCTTCTCTCCATTATCCCTTGTCTCATGTACCACGGACCATCCCCCTTGCCCCATCCTTCATCCCACCAGCTAATTCAGTGCCTGGTATCTGACCCTATGGACATCAGGGACCCTGTGCCCCACCCTGGGCACCACAGATTCAATGACTGCTGCAGTGCTGCCACAGCAGACACCATGTATGCCATGACAGGGCATGGTATGGCAGCACTTCCAGGGGGTATAAAAAGCCTCCACCACTCTACACTGTGCAAGTGGATGCCACATGCCTCCTTCTCAGGGAAAGAGGGACCTTTCAGGCTGTTTTTAGCTCCTGGAGGGCATGGAGAGGGGGTGCCTCTTAGAAGCTGTTATAGATTGTAGATCTGAGCTGGCAGCCTGTCCTCCCACCCACCCACAAACACGACGCCCAGTGCTGCTGCTGAAGGGGGTGAGTGGCAGAACCTGCCTGTGCCTCTGGACCCCAAGGGCCAGGAGGGGAGTGTTCACCTGACACAGGGTCATTGGTCCTGCGGGAGTGTCCATCACCCACGGCAAGCAGCTGCTGTCATGGGGTCTGTACGCATGGCTGGTGTCAATGGGCAGAACCCGGCACATTCAGTAAGTACTTTGCATTTGCTTGAAGACATAATTAGGCCAGCGTGACTCTGCATGGATGTGCAGAATGTGGGGACCCACAGCCAGCAGAGCAAAAGCCTCCCTAAAATTTTCTCTCTCACAAACCAATGCCTGGTCCCCTCTGCCAGGCAGCTGCCAGCGTCCACTCCTTCCCTGCTCCCAAAACTTGCCCCACAGCACCCCAGGGGCACACAGAGGGACAGACCCACTGACAGCTGGGTGTTTCAGGCTTTCTTTTTCTTTTTTCTCTTCATGAGATACACGCACATCATCTAACAGATAAAAGCCGTCTGCATGTCCATTAAGAAGAGGGGTTAGGGAGCTATTTATTAAGCTCACGGAGGGTTAAGTGCTGTGTTTTGCCATTACAGCCTTGTGCAGTCTGGCTGTTGGGTACTGGGAAGGTTTCAGCTGATTCTGAAGTAGCTGGAGCAGAGCAGTGCCTGTCCAGAAATAGAAAAGTATTTTTAAATTAAATTTATTCACTGATTTTCCTGAAGACAGATTGTTGTGTGTTTGTTGAAGAGTCATTAGGAGTAGTTGGCGGTGGAGCCAGGCTGAGCAACAGCAAGCGGATGGACATGTCCTCCCTGTGACTGGGGAGGTCACCTGGACCTCCTCCTTCTCCTCTTCCTCCTCCCCCTCCTGCTGCCATCTGGTCCCTGCACTCAGGTCTGCAGTGGAATGGGGGTGATTAAAGATGACACCAGGCCTTTGAGACTGTGGGCCAGACTGAAAATAGGCTCCAAACACCCCTGAGCTGCACAGCCTGGGGCTGGAACTTCCTGCTGGGTAGGGAAGGGCACTGGACACCCTCTGCTCAAGTTCCCTCCGCATTGGGAGCTGAAGCTGCCTGTGAGCCCCTGGTCCTCCCAGCCAACAGTGCCTGGATGCCTGGCACCAACCCTGGGATTTCTGGTACATTCATCCCTTTTTCCCTACAGTGCAGAGCAGAACTACAGAACACCAAGCACCACATCCTCCTTTTCCAAGATCTGCCCAATAAATGCCGAATCTGCAGGGACACAATTTTAATTCTCTAAGGCAAGAAGAAATCAGGGTTTCCTAGTAGCATGGACCTGAGCACCACCTCACAGGCCTTTGGAAACTGCTCTCTGTGCAGGTCTGACCACAGAAAACATCAAGCTGCAGTTATCTAATTAAACACAGGTGCGAATGACCCCACTGCTTGCAATGCTTCATCACCTTATTGCTCCCAGGTGTTTCTGGCCACCAGTGAATGCTGCAGCCAGGAGCAGCTTATAAATCCTGCTGCTCCAAAGGCTCTATCTTCAGGAGGGAATAGTGTGGTGCAGGAGAAGCAGTATGGAACAGTGAGAATTGGACAGAGTGCTGGAGATAAGTGGCTGCTGTGTGGAATTTACCAGGTCAGTTCTTTTCAGCATCTTGCTCTGGTTGTGTTGTGACATGGGAGCTCAGCTTGAGTTTGCTTCTCCCACAGCTTCCACTTGCAAAGCAGTGCTCCAAGTGAGAGGAAGTCTGGGAAGGAGGACTTGGTTGCTCAAGAGCACTGTGGGGCTGGAGTCCTCATGGTGGAGTTACACTGGGCTGACAGAGCAGTTTCCATGTCTATAGTTCTGGGAGTTGTACCTGAGCCATGGGCAGCCCAATGTCCCTTATTGCTCACCTATGATGTGAGGTGGCTTTATCCAGCAAAGAGCTGTTTCCCTGCCCCGGCCCCTTTCCTCTCTGCAGCCCCATGTGGTCCTGGGGGGCTGGCTGGCCAGTGACCCCAGGCCATGGCCAGTGCCTGGGCTGTTCCCTGCCCACTGCATGCGTGTTCTTAAGGACTCTGGTCCCAGGCTGTGCTGCTGCTCTCAGGAGGAACCCAGGGGGATCTGTCTCCATAGGTAGAACCCAACCACTGGGAATTTCCCTCTTTGAAGCTCTTTTTCCTGTTTTTATTTTTTTTTCCTTTTCTTTTTTTTTTTCTTTTGTTTGTTTCTTTGTGACTTCAGGATTTTTATGCTTAGTTAGGACTCTTACCTGCCCAGGTAAGAGTCTCCAGGGCTAAGGTGGGTACGGAATAAACTGGCTTTCATCAGGGAGCCTGCCTGCTCTCCTGGAGGTGCTGGGCGTCCTCCACTCCCACTGACTTCAGCCTCCAGGAATGTGTGGCGGGCCCTGCCTTGTGCTGGCAGAAGGGAACCTTCTTAGCTTGGATTCCTAGAAAAATGGAGCCCTGTGAACTCATTGTGTGTGTGAAGGTGTGCACATGTAGGTCTGTGTCTGTGCACTGTCATAACTTGTGAATCCAGCTCAGTGGAGTGTAAAAACATCCAGAATTTTAAATATCCTATGACTTATGAAAACAGGAGGCTGAGTACAAAAGAAGGAAACTCTGTTAGCCCCTTCATGAAGGGAGATGATGCAGCATGACATCATGCCTTAGTTCAGAACCAATTAGGTGCTCAGGACTCCCTGAGATGTTCGATGTTCTCCAAATGCCTCGCAACAGACATCAGAGAATCCAACCGTGAGCTAAATCCATATGCAATTAGTCTGGCTTTAGCTGCTGTATGCACGAGGCTGCTGGTTCTCTCCACAGCACCAATGGCTTCTTTCCTGCTGTGTCCCAGTCCCTCAGCCTGTGTGGGATGTACTGACGACAGGCTTCAGCCCTCTTAGAGGGGTTTGGATGCAGGAGGAGAGATGCTTGGGAATGCCTGTGGTGAGCAATCAGCAGCTGATTCCCAATGGATGCACGTGTTCCTAGTGAGTGAGAGGACAGCTCTGGGGGAGAGGGACAGCACTGAGCACCCCAAGCCCAGAGGGGAGTGTGGGTGCTGGGCTGTACCTACCAACCCTGCACAGGAGCCACACAGGTCCCTTGGCTGTCGGAGCCAGGGGTGTGCTCTCACTGGGAGGGAGGGAAACCCCAGCTTCAGCTCCTCGTATTTTCTGCAGGACCTGTGCCTGTCCCTGTGTTTCACAGCAGGAACAATCTGCCTGCTTAGTACTTCAAGGATTTCTATGCAAGTCTCTGGCAGAGGATGAAAATGGCCAGGGGCTCTAGCAATGTTTGGTACAGGTCAGGCTGATTCCATGCCCCAGTTGGAGACATGGCTTAGTGACTCCTAATATGAACATCAGAGCTTACACCTGAGCCAGTCCTGCGGTGTTTTCCATGATTTGGAAATGGTGGTGTTAGGGTAATGAGTGTCTGGCTGCTTGTGTTGGTGCCACCTGATACAGTTCATGTGTGTTGCTTTTTTGTGCCCATTTTCTGTTAATGATATTAAACAAATCCAGTGCTATGCCTCTCTGTAGGAGCAGGAACATTGACCAGGCTACTATAAGTGGGAGGCTGGATTAGGTACCTCCTGAAGTTGCTCCCACCTTGGTTATCCCAAATGAAACCCTGAACATGACACAACCAGCACTAAGCAACATACATAGACCCCAGTCTGGCTGGGGCAGCTAATATTTAGAAAATTCTTCAGACTCTTTAAATTGTTCATTTAAAAGATGATGTGATGTTTAATATCAGATAAAAGATTACAGATATTATGAGCTGTGGGCAGAGATAAATGGGACACTGTTGAAAGCAGACCTTTGCCTGTCTTGGCTCATGTGGATGGGTTTGTAAGGCCCCAGTACAAAACAGTCTTAGCTGAGACTGTCTTAATGCTGCTGAATAGGAAACTCCAGAGCAGTAACTTGCAGAATAGTTGTATTTAAGGTTCACTTCTAGCTGCAGATGCCAGTATCTCCTGGCATAAGGAATGATGAAATCCAGGCACAGGTTGCCAGGCAGAGGGAGTGGTGGCTGTGCTGCCTGCAAAAGCCCTCCCAAGCCTTGCTTTTTCTGATTGCCACATGACATGTTGGGAAACGTCCTCAGTGTTCCGGCACCCCGCTTTAGGATGCTGCATGTGCTTGGGCTGATGTGAGCAGTGGGACAGGGACTGGGGTTTTTGTGCATTGCTGCAGCTGAAACCCCACTGCTTGTGCCCATTCTGCTGGCTGCCTCCCTGTGCTCCCACGGGAAGGAGGGCTGCAGTGCTTGCTCTAAGGAAGCACAACACAACAAAACATTTTCCTGCAAAGCATGCAGGTGGAAACATGCCTTCAAAGCCCCAAGTCCAGCTGTGGCTCTTCTTCTGGCTCTGCTTTGCTGCAGTAGATCTAACCCAGTGTGTTGTGCTCCTCAGGGTAAGGGTTGGCTCTTTGTTCTGCGGAGCCTCTGGCTTCCCTGATCCTTCCTCTTCCTGCTGTGGGGAAGAGGGTGAGGAGAAGCCCCACGCTTGAAAGACAGATGTCATTAAAATGCAGTGGAACAGAGTGTGGAGTCAAATATAGTGCCATGATGATCTAGATTGTGAAACTTAATGATTTCACTGTTGAATGCAAAATTATTATTCTTTCATTTTTAGTAAGGCTTGTGGGAGCTGCAGGAAACAAAACCCTCCCTGGCCCCCGGAGCTGCAGAGCTGCACTGGGGACTCCTCCAGCCCCCCCAGTCCTATAACCACCACTGCCAGCATCACAATGCCCCTGGCATGCTGCACTGCACAGGATTGGAGAGGGATGGCATCAGCTTTAGGGACAGCCTCATGAAACATCCACTGGAAAAATCCTTGTTTGGGATATTTAATGTGGAAAGATTGGCCCGAGTTGTTCAGAACAGCTAAGAAATGCAGCAAGTCTGTTTGGGAACCTTTTCTTTGCAAGGTTCATCTATGCAGATACATAAACAGAGGGCATAGCTGTGGGAGTGAGGAACAAACAGCCTAAGCTGCAGCCTCTGTCCCAGCCCTGGGGGGACACAGAGACAGTGGCTGCAGGACACTTGGAGAGAAGGCTGAGTTTCTCTCAACCACAGCCCTGCACAGGAGCTGCAGGCTGTTTGTGCACAGCTGACTGTCGTGCAGAGAACAGGGTGTTCCAGTGAGACAGTTATGGGGCCAGGTGGATTTGTGCTGTGGCAGCACCTGTAAGTAACTGTATGGCCAGGAGTTGCTTTGCTCTGCTTGCAGTGGTGCTCATACTCTGTTCTCTCGTTGCTGTGCTTTGAACTTCCTTTCCTGTCTGATTGTTCTCTTAATCAAAAGAAAATGAACTCCAATTAAGGTATCTCTCATATGTGATTTGTGTCAGATTACGGCCACTGGGGACCCTTTGAAAAGCAGCAATTCCAAGGCCTCATTCACCAGGGCTCACAGGGAAAGGGGTGGATCAAGCTTCCCAAGTGAATGCAGCAAGAACAGAGTGTGATTCATGCAAATCAAGGTTTTCATATGAAGTGAGATCCTCCTGTGTGAGATAGGATGGGAGCCTGGCATCAGCATTACAATACTGTTTTGGAGATGCCAAGGGCGTCTCCGGGGCTGTGTGTTTACCCAGGCGTGCTCAGGCATGTTCTTTTGGTGCAAGATGCATATTTTACATGTCCTTACGGGGAGGCTTCCAGTGGCCCAAGGGACCCACAAGAGCAGAGACTGTCAAGACAGAAACTGCTTGTGGAGACTGGTTGGTGGAAAGTCTGTGTGGTGGATTATTAGCAGGCATTTTCTAAACTGTCATCCTAGAATTTCATCAACAAACTCTTAATAAGTGTAATGAATTAACCTATTGAGAGTATTAAGCTTTAAAAGCGCTGCATTTGAACTGAAAGAAGATAAATGGAGCTCTCTGCCTACCTCCTGCTGAGATGAAGTCTCACTCAATGAGGCTGCATGTAGTGGTGGAAATTTACTGAAATCTTGGAATTGAAAAAAAAAAATTTCAATTCCTGCTGTGTGTACTTGATACAAGTAGGTATTGGGAGATGTCTAAAGCCCAGACAGCAGGTATTCTATAGATGCATTTTTTACCTCTCATACTCTTTATTTTTCCCCTCAAGAGGACAGAGGAGCCTGTCATGGGAAGATGCCTGGGTCAGAGCTCACTGCTGGAGGATGGAGGTCTGGGAGTGTTGGGGAACTGAAGTCTCTCAGTTGGGGGTAACCTGCAAAGCTGCTGCTGTGTGGAGCAGGGACCTGCCCAGTGCAGGGGTCTCATCCCCTCTTGCTCAGCACCTGGGCAAACCCCACCTTGCCTCCTGGGAAAGGGCAGGACTGAACTGAGATAGCTGCACCTCCTGTGCTCCTCAAGCCAGGCAAGGGCCTGCAGGTAACCAGTGAGTTCTCAGTAGGTGACTGTCTTCTAAAACAAAAAGCAAACCCATAATGGTCAAAAAGGCCCTAAAAACCAGCAAGAATTACAACTAGAGATTGAAAGCTAAAAAGAGAGAAAATCTTAATTAGATCTCACAAACCTGTAGAGGAACACACTGGATTAAAATGAAATGGAGCTTTGTACTCTGAGGGTTTCAGTGCAAGAATGGAAGAGGAATTATTCACATTTTCAATTTGTGAGGCTGGATTGCTTTTTCTGTGAACTTGTCTTTTTAACTTCTCACCTTGTCAGAAAATTGTGAAAAGCTGCTGGGATGTTGTATGTGGGGTAGTTCTTATCACAGCACATGGCAGAAATATTTCCATGGTTTCAGAACATGGGCAGAGTTTCCTATTTAATCCTCTCCTTTTAGGTTAACTCCTTTCATCCTGTGGTGTCCATCCTGGCCTCCACTCACCAACCTGCCTTTGACTTCACTATTAGTGATATTTTCTCTTTGTGAATTTCTATCAATATTTAATATGGTGGTGTCAGTTATGCTGTAAGATGAGAGGAACTACTAGAAATCTTGAATTATACATCATGTGGTGGTGGAAAGCTGGGAGCATTTTCTTTTGGACCCATAGCTCTTGGAGTTGATCTCCAGGACCTGCAGCTTGAAATCCCGATAATGGATGAGCCCCAGAAGAAACTCAGCCAGCGGCACGAGGGACGGCCCCGTAAGGTGAGGTTCAAAATATCCTCAGCTTACAGCGGTCGAGTGTTAAAACAAGTCTATGAAGACGGGCAGGAGCTGGAGCCCCCGGCCAAAGAGCACTCGCGGAGGTTCCTGCGCCACAGCTTTGAGCCAGAGGACCATTTCTGTGGGGCTGGGGAAGCACTGGAGAACAGGTTCTACTGGCCCACAGCACTGACTGCCCAGCGGATCAGCATCCTCAGAGAGGATCAGAAACACAGTCTTACGGCGACCTTGCCCCTGCTCAGCGACTGCCAGCCCGGCGCCAGCCACTGCAGGGTAAGTGATGCCCAGGGCCGTGCCCTCTTTGGGAACCAGCCTCAGGCTAAACCATGTTTAGAGTAACGTGGTGACAGGAGTCTTATGCTGGAACCTCATGCAGGTAAAACTCAGATTTGTCAGTCCAGGACTTGAACAGGGTGTTTGTAAATTCCCAGACTTTATCCCAGGAATTTTGTATGCCACATATTCCATGTGTGGCGGGATCTGCAGTAGTGCTGTCAGCAGGGAACAGCATCTGCCAGCTGTGCTCTATATGTGCTCTGGCTTCTCCTGGTGCTGATCTGCATCTATCCATTGGGTAGAATAAGATACAACATTTCCATAAATATTGATATCTGTGCATAGGAATCTTACTGTATCTAGAGTAGTCAAATGTAAAGTGTATATTAGCCTAATTAGGTATATTTAAAACATTAAAGTGGCATGCCTTCAGCTGCCAGGAAAGCCAGTGCCACTGTCAGGGTACCAAGAGCCTGCAAGCCAGGCATCCTCATCCTCCAGCAGTCAGAATTCCCTTTCAGCTACTTGGACAGTCCCAGCTTAGTTTCACTGGCTATTTTGTTAACATGTAATTAATGCTGCTGATAGAGAAATGTCTCTTTAGTCTTAATAAAGAGGCAGTACATCCTTGATACATGTAAACACATTTTATGGCCTGGATTTGAACACATTAAAAGTCTGTTAATTCTTGGTGCTCATCAAAGCTGCTTGTGGAAAACCTAGATGACTGGTATTTGACCTGTGTTTAGTTGACACGCTGGACATCTAGTTTACCTGAAAACATCAAACCACAATGAATCTCTCCTGCCCAAAGACAGAGCAGTATTGTGATCTTATCCACCCTGTTAATTTGTTCTGCATTTTTGGGTAATGCTCCTCTCCCTTCCCCAGACTCTCCAGCCACAGATACCTTGAGTGACCATGCTGTCCAGTACCAGTTTGTGTTGTATCACCATGCACTTGGTGTTTGGAGACACCATGTCTGTGTAACACGAGGCTCTACCTTCTGCAGCTGGTGAGGACTTGTGCTCACCTGCCTCCCCTTCATGTTTCTCCCCACAGAGAACCTGGTGCCCCATTGCCAGGAGAGCGCCAGTCACCTTGTGTCAGCTCATGTGGCTCTGGCAGGGCATTTTTCAGGAGAACATCTCCTTTTGCATCACTTCTTGACACAGATACTTAAACAGAAGTGAAATATGAAGAGTGTGTAAAACAATAGGCCCTGGTAACTCCATATGACACCCAGAGAGGGGGAAGGAGGGACCAGGTTAGCAAAATGCTGCTCTTAGGAAAATGTTTGATGGTGCTAAGTTGAGCTTTAAAATAACTAGAAAAAAATGCAAATTCATCCATTAGGACTGTCTATTCACTGCTCTGCTGGGTGTTCTGGGGATGGTGGAGGAGCTGGATGGGTGATGGAAATGCTTTTCTAGAAGCCCAGGGACCATCAGTGTTTGCAGAGTGAATTTATACTGGCAAGACACTGATAAATTTCTTCTTCAGTCTTCACCAGTTGTAGATTTTGGCAAGATCATCATCTACACTAATAACCTGAAAATCATCCGTGCACCGATGGACCAGAAAGAGCTTATGAGAAGAATCATCCAGACTGAGGGAATAAATGACTGTACCTTCATGTATCAGGAGAGGAAAGAAAGATTTGGTGGTGGACATAAAAAAGATGTGGGAAAAAATGTCACCTGCAACCAATATGTGCTGGTAAGAGAAAATGGGAAGTGCTTTTTATGCCAAAGACTTTTGGGTGTCTCAGCCTTGGTCAGACAACAGAGTATTACCACCCAAGCCCCATCTATCTCTGTATCTGGCTCCTGGATAAATTTGGATTAAAAGCATCTCTTTGTTCCTCGTTGTCCTCAGGAGACGACAACCAATGCTGTGCTGCAGTCTGTGCTCTGGGGACGGTTGTGCTGGTTCCAGATGCTCATGTCTCCCACTGGATTCTTCCCCTGGAGGTGGCTGATGTTTATGTAGCTTGGCTGGGGTCCATCCCGTGTCACCTCTCCCAGTGGGATAAGGGCAGGCCAGAGTTTCTCTCACAAGGCTAAACACAGCTGCTCTGTGGCTGAGACTGCTGTAGGCTAAAATTTTAATATTGTCTGAAATAAGACTGTGCCTTCCACTTACTTTCTCATGGTGGAATCTTTGTTGATCAGAATCCCAATTAGTCTGACCATAATTTGATCCCACAACACTTAATGTTGTGAGAGGCAGATACACTTTCACAGAGCCGAGTCCAGCCTGTGCTGAGCACAGGTCACCAAGGTCCTTCTTCCCCCAGGAATTTCAAGGTGGGATTTGAAAGAGGCCACCTGGCACCATAGGACAGAGGTGCAGTCACAAGGAACAGCTTGAAACAAGGTGTCCAGAAGACAGAATTTCCCTCTTTCAAGTATGTTCCTGACTTTGGTGTCTCACACCCACTAACAGATTTTTTTTTTCCTGCTCTGTCTCCTTCAGGAGGATGATGATGAACATGGTTGTTCACAGTGTAAAGGCTCAGGCTCTGCTCCCTGCTCACTGTGCCACGGAAGCAAGTTCTCAATGCTGGCAAACAGATTCAGAGAGTCCTACCGGGCTTTGCGGTGTCCAGCGTGCAACGAGAGTGGGCTGCAGCCCTGCCAGATCTGTGCTGCCTGACCGGGCTGCCAGCACCACCACCAGTGTTTGTGGAAAACTTGGAATTATTTAACCTTTCAACAGCCTCACTATGGCAAGGTTTGAAATTATGGGAAAGGCACATTATGCATATCTCACTGTGTGAAACTGCACCTGTGCTCCTGATCATTCCTCCAGTCTTCCCTGTGTGCCTGTCCAGCCTTGGAATCAGCCTGACCCCAGTGTCTGCAGGTCGAATGTATCCCCAACCCACAGGAAATGATCAGCATTTGGAGGTTAAACACCTGTGTAAACGTCTCTGCACCTGGAACTGAGCAGAAACAGTCCCTATGCTGGCACTATCCCTTCCCTGGGTACTTGATCCCTGGCACAGCCAGGTCTGACCTTCAAGTGCTCCATCAGTAAATGCAGCAGGGGTAGGTGCAGTCATAAGTACTGGTACAGGTATGCAATTGGTGGCAGTGCAGTTGGTAACAGTACAGGTGCCCATGCTGTTTGCACAAGCAGTGCCTCCCCTGGGTTTTAACTTGCTGAACACTGGAAGTGATGCTGTCTTTGCTGTTAACTCTGTTAATTCTGCCCTACAGGGTCACAGGCATTTCCTGAGGCTTTGCTGGTCTTACATTGGTTTTAGCAACACAGTGATTCCTTTGGAGTCTGATTTACAGGAGGAAATTCAAAACCCTTCCCAAACCTGGAGCTACAAAAAATAGGCATGAATGTATTGCTATAAATAGAAGGTATTAAGTTTTTAGGCTCCTTATGAGGAAGGGCTGAACTCCCCTGTATGCTGCTCAGCACTTCTCAGGACCAGACTGAGGGTGAACAGTCTCTTGCTTAATATTAATCCCATCTTGTAATCTGCAGGAGGTAAACTCTAATTAGTGAGGTGAAGCAAGCATAAGGATACTTTGCAGGCTGCCACTGGTGCACAGAGCATGAGGGCTGTGAGAGGCTGAGGCAAAAGGGAAGCAAAAAGGAAAAGAGTATTTTTTTTTCCTCAAAGCATTAACTTATTACATTTTATATTCAGGAGTAATGTCTGTGCAGCTGTAACTCCCATATTACCTCTGAGACCCTGATGAGTTAGAGGCTGCTCATATGTGCTTCATGCTGAGGCTGCAAGCCCAGGCAAGGTAATTTATGGCCAAGTTTCTATTTTCCTTTGGTAGGTTACAAGGTTTCTCTGCAATACTGAACTGATTCGAAATAATGCTGTTTTGGCTCTTAGACTCCCACATGCCTTGTGCTGAAATGGTGGTAGATACTGAGGGTTTATTTTTCAAAAAAGTGCATTAATCTACAGGAGATACTTGATTGTCTTCATTCATCATATCAGGATCTGCAATATGAAAAAATGTGGTCCTTGGGGTATGACTGAGGGCAAATTAGAAATTGCTGTCATGCAGGTATCTTCCCTCAACTCTGATTGTTTGATTGCAGTTTGTTGGGCTTGTTGGAGAGTTTTCTGGCTTAAGAAAAAAGCAAGCAAGTGAAATTGTTGCCTGATAATGTTTACAATAAAACTAGATGCAAATATGCATTTCTAAAATCAATATTTATTGTTCTGTGGTAATTATGATGTTTCTCAACCACTATCATTCCTCCTGGCTGTGTCAGCTGTTCCCATCATCCCAACATGTCACTAGGGCTGTGCCTGAAGCCAGGAGCTGAACTCTGCCCTTGTCCAGTCCAAGCCCTGCAGGTCCGAGTGTCTCAGGAAGTGTGGACCTGTGTGGTGCGACTGGACTGGGAGCAACATGGTCTGAGCTGTGGGGGGGGATTTGCTTTCCCCACTTCCAGGGTACTCCTTTTACTTTTGGTAATGGACTGACTTGATTTACACAATAAATGCTCTTATTTCATGTGACAAAGAAGTTTGAATGTTCTTGCAGCATTGTGGTGAGTGGGCTGTTGAGGAAATGGGACACTTGTCACATGTTACTGCTTTTATTTCTGCTCCAGAGGCTGGGCTGGGTGGGTGGCATAGGGCATGAGCTGGGCCAAGCTGCCCTCACAGCCAGCACTGCCCTGCTCCAGGCTGGTTCTGTCACCAGCACAAAGAGGCACAAATCTGCTTGAGGCTGTGGCCCAGCTCTTGTGGGCAGAGCCCCCTGCCCTTGCCAGCAGCCTGGGTGGTGCCACAAAGACCTACACCAGGCAACCTTGCTGCCAGGTGCAGCCTTGCTCCTGCTGCTGCTGTCCTGGGCACTGGGAGGAAGAGAACACCTCCTGCTATATAACCTGTTATCAAAAATTGTCAGATCCTTGAAAACTGGATTGGCTTATGGGTCAGGATAGGAGTGGTAGATGATGTGTTGCACTTCTGCCAAGAACGAACAAGTTTTTCCTGTTTGCTGAAAGCTCATAAAGATGACATTGGGCTTACTGAAGTCACCAGGCTTCTGCACGTGACCTTGGTGGGGTCAACTGAAGTGCCTATCTCATGAGGGAATAACGGATGAGATACAGGAATCTCTAAACGATACGATGCTGAGGTTTTGGTTTAATTGACCACCTATTTTTTCCCTAGTTTTTGAAGACTCAATAATGGAAGGAATCCCTGCAGTGGTGTCATGCCCTGTAGCAAATACCAAAGTGTCCTGTATGTGAAAACCTTTTACCAAGATAAAATCCAAATATCCTCACAAGCGCTGGAACTTTGAACAATGATTACTGGCAAAGATGCTTAGTCTGGAATCTCTTTCTCTTTTTTTCTGTCAATCTTCCACAACTGTTCTTGTTTTGCCTTAGAACAGGAATGTGCAAAGATGCATTGAATATTTTTTAAAGAAAAAACAAGAACAAAAAAGCAACCATTTCTTCTCTCTCCCTGCTACAGAACTCCCGAGCTGTGTCTGGCAAGCTCAGGCAGCAGAATTCTCCAACCGTGTAGTTGGCTGCCACACCATGGCGAAACGGCGGATGTGTTCCCAAATACTCGAGGGAAAACTCGGAGCAAACTTGGAAAAGAGAAGGCAGCTGATTTTTCTTGAGTGTTTGGCAGTCTGAGGTGACAGGAGCAGCAGGGTTGGTGCTTTTCGTTGTGAAGGATGTGTACCAGAGCAGAAATGCAAATGGAATTGTTTCCTGTGGTACTGGTCCATGTGACTTGGGGAGGACAGCTGGAGGCTCACGGTGATAGCTGTGAGGGAACAATAGGAAGGTTAAAACAATCCTTGTTTGTACGTGGCAGCAAAGTGCATTACATGGTTTTAATAGAGAATGTGATAGGATTGAAGAGATATTTGCCGTAGTTACTCATAAATGCCTTAGTTAAAGTTGACTTCAGGGCTCCTGCTCTGGTTCTGTCTGTTGTGACTCTGCAGGTGGAACCTCGGAATGTTGTTATGCTGCAAAACAGGGTGGGAAGGTGTGACTAGACGAGCTCTCAGAGGAGACCAGAGCCAAAGCTGCCAGGGTTCTTCAAGGGCATGTTTATGCCAAGACATCTCTTGGCCTGTGGAAATCCCACGTGTGGCCTCAACTGTGGCATTTTGTATCAGCTGCAACTTGTGATCCATGAGGGTGGAGCACAGAGATCCCTTGGACACTGGAAAATGCCACTGTGGTTTTTTCAGAGTGGCCTCCAGCCGAGCACAAGGGGTTGTTTTAAAGTGAGCCAATGAACTGGGAATCAAAGATTCAGTTCAAGTGTAATGAATTGACCTGTATTTGAAATGTCTGTATATGAAAGGGTTTTGTTGATCTTTATCAGTGACTAATCTGTGCAGTGGGTTTTTAATTTATATTCATTCACAACCACCATCATTCCAAAGCAGTAACCAAGTGGAGGAATCTGGAAAGCTTTAGCTGAATTTGCAGTATCACTGCCTCATTTCCCTGTGGTTAAAAAAGAAAAAATAAGAATATTTATGAATTTAAACATTATTATTTTTTGCAAGTCTTTGAGGCTGTTGGTTTGATTTATGTGGGCTCCATTTGATCTTGTGTGTAAACCCGGCCCTTCTTTGCTTTGAAATGTTTTGGTTTCGTACAAATTGTCCTGTGTGATCTGCAGTGATTTCTCTCTGCTGTGGAACTCTGTGCCACCTGAGTGGCCTGAGATTCCCCTCCAACAATTTCTGAGAAATGCTGCTGTGGCTGGGAACTGCTACTTCTATAAATGATTGCACACCTTCCAGTCAGCAAAGGTATGCAGGGTCTTAATTCCCTGGATTCAGAATAATGACCAATGCAATCAATTCTGCTTGTTGTTGTTTGTAGAAAACAATCGATGTGTTTGCAGGAAGCCAAGTGGGAGCACAGGAATTCTTGGTGTGTTTTTATTAGCTGGGTTTTTGCAAGGGGAGAAGGGCCAGTTCTGGTGAGGTCAATGCAAGGGCTGAGCCCAGAACTTCTGGGACCGCCATGCTGGGGTGCTGAGGGGTTAGGGGCGGAGGGCTGGTGCTCCCAAACCCTGTGTGTGCTGGTGCTGTGCTCACAGCTCTGCACCTGTGAAAACGGCCTGGAAACCTTCAGGAACATTTGTGGCCAGAAGTGGGGTGGGAAAACCAATTTGGGGCTATGGATGGGATACAGGCAAAGTCAGTTTTGAGATTTGTTTGGGTCCATTCAGTGTGACGGGGGAAGAAAGTCCCTGAAATACAGTCTGTAAAGAAATTACTACAGGAGCTCATTGAAATTTACTGCAGGAGCTGATTGAAGTTTTTAGGAGAAA
>JAOXXN010000466.1:41926-54869 GCA_026770055.1 Myrmophylax atrothorax | reverse complement strand
CTCCTTCCCACTGGTCTGACCAACAGGCACTACTTTTCTTGCAGCTGCTGTAACTGGTTTGAATATGTAAGGATGCTGCTTCCAGAGAGGAACTCTGATTCCTGTTTTATGTCCTTGATTCTAACAGCACTGCATTTCTGCACCCATCTGTTTGGAGAGGTTGGAGGAGATAAGGGAGTCAGGGATCACTGGGAGGCAGCAGTGTGAGAGGCCAGAAAATGGAGTAGGGGATCAGCTGCAGGAGTAGGGGATGAGCAGGAGAAAATACTGTATGAATATGAAATTTCATGAATGGCTACGATAAAGCTCAGGTATTCACAGTCCAGTTTAAATATATGCATTTTATAGAATAAGAGGGAAAAATTATCTTCCATAAAACTCTCTCAGGACACGAAAGGCACTGATTTTTTTAATAATTGTTTTTGAATCTGAGATATAAGCCTTTTCTGTGAGTAGGGTGGGGGTTTTTAATGCCTAACATCATGCCAGGGCCATTTCATGACTCATCATATTTCTTGCATTTCTCTTATTTTATTCCAACTCTGAACACAAATATGTGAGATAAAGTTCTGCTGCCTTGCTTTTGTTTGTAGAAGTCATAGTGCATTTGAGTGGACATTACAGCAATTGTGATTATTTCTTTATTACCTGTTCAGAAAAGGTATTAATGAATGATGTGCACCCACGATATTGCCAATACAGCTTTTCTCCTGAATAATTCACAACTCTGAGCGAATATGCCAGTAAATCCCAGCTACCAGCTCAGCCCACTCTGAATCTACTAGTAAGAGCCTAGATTCCTTCTGAGAGGGAAAAGGAGGCTCTGGGGTCTGCAGGCAACGTCTGGGTGAAGTTTCCAGACCAGAAGGAGAAGTGGTGGCCCTGAAACTCAGCGTTGTGTGTGTGTGATTTTAAAACTTGATTAAAAATTGGCTGAATTAGCTTGTATGTGCCCAAGTAATGAGCTCCCTGGCAATCGAGCAGGACAGTGACAAGTTATGAGGGCAGTTATGAGCCAAGGTAAGGCCACACAATACAGAAGCGTTTTGTAGAAAGAAACTTTGGCAATGTTGATTGATGGTTTATCCCTTCCTTCTTAAGTGCTGCAACATTTCTGCCACTTTCACTTAGTTTCCTTTTGCTTGACTTCAATGCATGGGAGGTGGCAATTGACAGCAGGATGTGGTGTTTGTTAAACACTGAGTTCAAATAACAAATATTGAACTCAACAGTGCTCTGTCATGGTTAACAAGAAGAAGGAAAGGTATTAGATGCTCTTTTCAGAGACAGCATAAAGCATTCTGCTGGTCTGATTAACACAGCCCTGCTGTTGTGCTGGATGTGGTGATGAGGGTGCACCAAACACGTGTTGCCTTCATCGTGGTCACACAGTCTGTGGGTGCTTGTCCTGTGCAGCCCTTAACGCCTTATTGAAAACCCATAGGGTTTGGGGAGGGTGTGGGGTGCATTACAGATGTGGTATGTGCTCTCTGTCCCTGTCACCTGCTCTGGCTCCTGACAGATATTGCAGGTTGCCCTGAGAAGACTGTGGTGATGGAATTTGCTGAGGCTGCCATTTCATGTTCCCTCATGATCCTGCCACCTTGCTGCTGGGACAGTGCATCCTTGGGGGCCTCAGTGACAAAGTGGCCTTCACTGGAGTGGTCCTCCACAGCCATTCCTGCACTGAGGACCTGCTGGGCTCTGTTGCTGTGGGGTGTCACAGTGGCAAGGGCTGTGTGTGGACATGGATGGCAGAATGGCTCTTGCAGGAGATGAGTGCCTCGACCATAATAAAACTGTTCCATGGCTTGTCCATCAGGGAAGCTTTTAGCTGCAGCTGTGGAGGTGCAGAGTTTAATGGGCAGGAGATGTTTCCTCTGCATTGCAAGTGCATCATTGCCCTCTGAGCAGTGTAAATTTAGCTCCTTTAAGCCTGGTCTCCTGGGGCTGAGATTTAAGTGTTTGAACTTTAGTTGAAAGGAATATATTGATTAGGCTTTGATTTAGTAGTTCCTTGCTGAAAAGATACTGGGTAATGACTTTACTTGCCCTTTCCTATTTTATTCATTTAATGGAGTCCTCTTGTTCCCCTTTTCCTCCTCAACATCACTTGGCCTGAAAGTCTGCAGTGCTATGAGGAGAAATACAGGAGAAAGCTGTTGTCACACCACGAACATGATTGATTCCATAAGTAACTCCCTTGGCAAACCTCTGAGGATTCACTGATGTCAATTAGTGTTTCCTCCTGTATATGGGGGCATGTCCAGTTTAGACTGATTGACTGAGGTACTGCTTCTTGCCTTCTGCAGAGAACAGGCATGGAGAAGGAAATGGTTTTCATAGGTATAAAATATCTTGCCCATTTTTTTAGAGATGTGAAAAAGAATTTGCTTGGCCTATTTGTTAAGTTGTCTTTTTTTACCTCCTTTCACAGCAACTAAAGCCCTTTTCTTTTATCTTGACAAACAGAGAGCACATTAGGGTCAGCCTTGGCCCCACATAGGTTTCAGTGGAGCTCCAACTTTGCTCCAGCCCACAAGATACAAACAAACATTAGAGGTATGGTTGGCAAATCAGTTTCAGCACACAGACAGAGATGAAAAGGGGGAGAGGGACGGATGGTGTGGAATTTTTAATCTAAAGCGAGTACTTTTTACTTTTCACCAAGTAGGAAGCTGCTTCTGTCTTGCTTTTTACTGATCATAAAATTCAAATTGCTTTCAACACAGGGAAGTGTCTGGCTGTGGGTGTCTCTGCAGCCTGACATGGGCAGAATGCTGGACGACTAAGCCCTGTGTCCCACCCCCAGCAAACAAACCCCTCAGATTCAACCTATGTTTTACCATAATTAACAATTCATTTGTTGGTAGTTCCTCCTTCCTCCACAAATCAGTCCTGGAGAAGAAAAAGTCCCCCTCGTGGTCCCTTGACGGCATTTTCACTTCATTTCAATATTCCTTTCCCTCATTACAGACGAAATCCCAGGGGTGTTCCTGGAAATGTTTGTTCTTGCATACCCGATGGCTTCCAAAGAACACACATGAGGTTAAAATAAGATATTGGTTGTGTTTAAGGATTTTTATTGAAAAGTAGTATCTTCAGGGGTTATCTGTGGAGGGAAGATTTGGTCAACTCCTAAATTAGCTTCAGAACAAGAGTAAATGGCTATTGATTGCCTCCTAATAAACCTGTAAAACCTATTTTCTCTGCTTTTGCAGGAGAAAATGTGTTTGCCTTGAGTTTCCTTGGTTCTGCATGTCTTCATTGCCTTCAGAATTCCGTGGCTGAACTTCACTGGTACTGTTTTATTGACGAAAGAGAGTTTAATATGCCCAGCTGGAAGAAGATAAGACCTCAGACTGGAAATCTTTTACAAAAGATGAAGGAATCATACTGATTAAGGGAGTGTTGATGTTGAAAATCATGGAGGAACAAGGGTAGGATGGGGAACAGCACCTTCCTGTGCATTGGTGCTGTAATCCCTAGAGACTGAGAACTGGGTAAGGGAACACAGAGCAGCAGAACCAAAATAGCCCTGGTTGCCATGAGGACTCAAGCCCTTGCCAAGTCACCCGGTTGCTTTGTGTCTCATCGAGGGAGGTGCAAGCACACCCCATGTGCTGTTCAGTTCCATAGGGAGAGGTTTACTTCTCCAGAGCTGCTGCAGATGAGGAGTGTTATTGCTCCAGTCCCTCACTGCTGCAGTTCGGGTCACTATGCTGGGAATATTTGGTTATTGCACCCTGCAATTATTTTCACCTGTATATACTTGCCTTGGTACAAGTTTTCCACATATTTGAAATTTCAGAAGGTATTTCCCTCCTAGTACTGCTGAATAGAAGAAACCTGGAAGGGTAGGGATCAGGTGAAAGTAAAGCTCCTGTCAGGGAGTGTCTTGTGTGCTTCTGCTCCTTCAATTCCTCACACAGCATTGCGATAGTTTTATATCATACTTTTCTTTTAACCTTCAGATCAACACAAACCATCTTTGTCACCTGCACTGAATTGGGGTGATCCCACACTGTACAAACAGCTCTTTTGATGTTCATGTTTGCTTGTTGGGGAGATTTGAACCCAATATTTTAAAATACAATTAGAAGATTTGTGCTTTTCTTGATGGTTGTGTTTTGTTTTATTTTCTCAGACGTGATGTAAACTCTCTGGGGACTCTTCCTTGTGCTACACCTGAGTGCTGTGGTCCTGCTTATTTAGTGTTGAATGGTATCAGCTCTCCTGTTCTGAAGGTAAATGAACATGGTGCTGTACAGGTGTGTGCGGTGCCGCACAGCCCAGCCATGGGCTGTGGCCAGATACCAGTCCCTCAGGGCTGTGCATCCCCAAACCCTCACTTCCCTGGCTATGCTCCCCCTCCATGGGGAACACTCCTGTGGAGCCCTGACACAGTCTGTAGGAAATGGGTCTCTTTTGTATTGGCACAGCAGAACAAAACACTTTTCTTCATCTCTCTTGTTTTGGTTGGTAGCTGATTCTTGTGAATTTGGACTCTGAATACTGAGCAGTAAATATTTATGAAATGTAATGGCCAAGACTAAATACAGTCATTAGCATATTTATTTTTATTGGGTTGTTGCTTTGTGTGCCTGAGGAAATTATCAAATTGCTTGTATTTGAACTGCTATGTACAATTTCAGGACTGGCATTTTTAGTCTCGCATCACTCTGCGTTTTGGAATTAAAGGTAGGAAGCATTTGTGTCCTCCCCCAGCCCCAAAATAGAAGTTTATGAATAATCAAAGTTCAGTAAAATCCAGCCTGAGTTGCCCATTTGCATCCTGCTCAGTGCCAGGAACAGGAGGTGGAGGTTTCTCCTGTGAGTATGGCGTTCTGTGTGAGGCCCTAAAGTGTGGGCAGGGTGGTGGAACTGCTTAAGCTCATCCCCCACAGGGCTGTGGGGGAGCAGCTCCAACCTGCTCCTCCAGATACTGCTCTGGGGAAGGTCTTCCAGCTGTGCTGGAGCTGAAGCCATCCCACTGCTTTAGGGTGTCCCTGTTTCCCTTGGGAGCAGTCCATGGCTCAGAGGGCTGAGGAGCTCCTGTTGGCTGGGCAGGAGGAGTGATGGGGACACAGAGGTGTTATGGATATGTTCCCTGAGGACTGTATGTGGTGTCACTGTATCCAACATGCCAGTGATCCCAGTCAGTGGTTAACTTCACCTATCTAACTTCTTTCAGGTATAACTTGCCTTTGGTTTTTATTGTGTGCATCCATACATTCCTTCCTGCTGCATAGTGACACACCAAGTAAAGACAGACAATTTCAGGCACAGAAAATAAGCAGACCAGAACTCTCTGGATCCTGTGCTGACTTTCCCCTCAGTCTTTTCTTCTCCAGCAGCTGTTGGTCTTCCTTCATCCTCTTTTTACTGTGGATCCACACAGGTGTGTTAAATATGAGGGAATCAGCACAAAAGCTGGAAAAAGCCTCCTTGCTGTGACATGCGCAGCTCTGCTTGCCCAGAACTGTGGCACATGTGTTACTGGAGCAGGAAACAGAACAGTTGGCTCTGAGGAAAATAGTTTTCCCAGGAACAGGTTTCTGCTGTAGATATTTAACTGCAACAAAGCCAATGTCAGAATTTAACAAGCTGCTTTGGTGGAGCTCCAGGATGGGGTGAGACATGGAAGGGGAGCTCTGGGAAATGGGAGCAGAGGAGAACAGAAGGTGCAAAAGCAAAAGTGTGACACAAAATCACCCTGTGAGAAGCATGGTTGGTTCACATGTGGGACTGAGTAGGAGAGAAGCAAGGAGTAAACCCTGAGTAGGAGAGAGGAACCAGTGTGGGATGAGTCGTCGATGTGTCCGTGGTGGGGTGGGACATGATAATGCTTTCCCAGGGCTGAACCTGGCCTGGTCCATACTGCAGTTATGCTGTTCCCAGTAAAGCGCAGCTGGAAGTTTGCTCTCCCCAGCCCTGCTGCTCATTCCTACCCTGGCAGCAGCTGACAGCTCTGAGGACAGCAATTAATTCAGTTCAGGGTAGCTGTGCAGTGATCTAAACCCATCATTTAAACTCCTTTGTCCCAGCTTTCAGCTTTGTGTGATTTTTTGCTGTTTTTATTTGTTGTTTTGTAAATTGTTTCCTGCCTGTCTTACTAATGGGACAAACAATTCCAGTAGGAGTGGCAGAATTTGGAGTATATATTTATCAGTTGCCTGATTTGAAGTGATGCTGGGACCCTGGGGAACGCTGTGGTTCCAGTTCCCTTTGCACTCAGGAGTACTGGCCGTTGGGACAGGGAGCCTGGGGTATTTGGCTCCGGGCTGGGAGGCACAGGAGGGTCTGACCCCAAACTGGCATCTCCCCTCAGCCCAGGACACCCTGCAGGCAGGTGCCTGCAGTCACCCTCCTGGGTTTTTAAGAGAATCTTTGAAGAGCATTTGCTATTTCTTTTGCCTTGTAGTTGTTTACACAGTCAGATCTTCTTGCTGAATGTGACTGAAGCTTTGTTATGTTTTTATTCCCAGTGAATAAGCTGCTTACCTGAGCACCCAACTGGAACCTGGTTTGGCCCAGAGCCTGAAGCTGCCGACAGTGTGGGCAAGAATTGGTCACAGGCAAGAGGCCAGTTAAGCCAGGACATTCTAAATCCATCTGATGACATTGAGCTCTTGTTTGTACTGACTGAAGAACCAAAGTGCCCCGATAAAGGGGCCTGGCAGCACAGCAGGGATCTTCTGCACTCTTTAGAGCTCAGGTTTTAAAGGTGCTGAATGCAGGGTGGACAGTATTGGGGTTGGAACTGGACAGTCTTTAAGGTTCCTTCCAACCATTCTATCATGCTATGACAGTGTTTTCCTTCTGAAAATAGTCACATTATATTTTCAAAGGAAATAAAGAGTAGCCAAGATTCTATTCTTCCGAAGAGAAAATAATTTCATTTGCTCCCAAGATCATTAGACAGGGCTGGGAGAAGGGAGTTGCCATCAGGAGGCAGGATAGGTGATAGGTTTAGAGCTGAGCACTGGAAAACTCCCACATTTGCTGTTGCCTTGTAAACAGAAAGTGGTGAGAACATTTGTGACATTTGAAGGGACATTGCTGCTATCTCAGGTCACCCACCCTGGCTTTGGGGCAACACACAGTACATTTCACTGTTGGTTTTTTTTTAACTGCCAGACACCATTCGTGTGAAATAGAAATTGTTCCAAATGTCAGGAGCTGGCTTTGCTTTGTGCAGGAAGCAAATGCTTTGTTCTTCAAAGGCAGAGGCAGTTTCCCACTGAGGTTCAGCCCTGTGGCTGCTTCCTCAGCCAGGTGCCCTGGGGGGCCGGTGTTGCCTTCCTCACCTGGAGGTCTATCCCTATGCTGCTGCTACAGAGGTTTGAGAAAGGGCTTATGGACCTGAAGACACAGCTGGATTTCCAGGAATGTGGGGTGGCTTTCAGTGCACAGTGGGGGCTGGGGGGGAGGCACAAAGAAATGTGCTGGGCTGCCAGGTTTGGGGGGGGCAGGAACCTGTGGAGCATCCCTACCCCCTCCTTCTCTTCTTCCCTGGGGAAGCACTTCCTTGGTTAGGAAGCAGCTACTCACGAGCTCAAGGGCTGGAGAGCACAAGGCCATGGCAGCCCCTTGCCCCCTACTCAATAGCCAAGCTGCCCTCATGCTCGCAGGCTTCTGTCCCCACAAGGGCTTTCTCAGCCCTGGAATCAGCCCTCATTCCCAGTCTCTTCCCAGGTCCCTGGTGCTCAGAGCTGTGCCAGGCAGTGGGGGCAAAGCTCTGTGCTTGCTGTGCACGGGCTCTCTCTCAGAGCACAAACTTTGTTTTGGTGGCACACCCTCCAATTTCTCTGTAGAATTCCTTCACACCTATTTTTCTCTTAGTTTTCCTTCGGTTCTTATTTTATGCACCAGCAGAGGTGCTACCTGGGTCCCTTTGGCCTTGTGCAGATGATGCTGAGGCTGTGAAAGTGCCAGGGTTTTATACATGTTTTCCATTGACACTCTGGGAAAGACCTTGCAACCCAAGTGCTCTGCCTTGATTGATTCCTTCTCATTACAGCTCTGAATTATTTGCAGAGGAAAATGACAAGGCTTTATTTTCTCATAGTGCTTTATCTTTTTACAAAAATGCATCCAATGAAGCTGCTAATGGAAAAGCTTTTAACCTCGAGCAGAGGGTGATCTGTGTCCGTCTGGGTGAGGTGTGACGTGCAGTGCTGACGAATGCCCTGGGCTGCAGCAACCTGCTGCCACCTTCACAGCCCTTCCCAGGTCACTGCGAGATGGACCAGACAGCCCAGGGTGACTGGTACAGCAGCAGAATGAACTGTTTGCTTCAAAAATTGAAGAGAACAGAAAAGACAAATCCATTTGCCTGCTTTGGAGGCAGGGATACTTCATGGTGGGTCTGGGTGCACTGGTGGATTCCAGACAGCCTGGGAAGCTGGAGGGATGGTGCTGGTTGTGATCCATGACAAAATGAAAAACAGATTTCCAGGCATATGGGAGGAATTATCAGGTGAAACGTTCTCTTCCCTGACAGGCAAAGCATGGAGGGCCTGGGATGTGGCACTGCCAGGTGCATCCTGTGCCAGCAATGCTTCTCCCCTGGTTACACCTTGTTGGGTATTACTTTTAAGCCTACAGCATTTTCTATTGGTGAAAAAACAGGCTGGCTTGGCATTTGGGGAGAGAGATGCGGCTCTGAGGAAGAAGATAAAGAGCTTCTGCAAATATTTATGCACAGAAAATCGAAGAATTGGTAAGGAACCTCATTTACAGAGGAGTTGGATGTGTTTGTGTAGTTGAAGCAGGTGCAGAAAGCAGCAGCTGTTCACCACAGAATGTGCTGGTTTAGAGGTTACCTACTGTCATCTCTAGAAGTGAGGTGAAAGAGGGGAGGCTTTTGTGCTGTTCCCTCCTGGTAAAAACCCAAGGGAAATTCTTGGTGCTGGGCAGGTGAGTGTGCTTGGGCTGATGCTCCCAGGTGCCTCTGTCAGAGCCATCAGTACCTCCCTGTGCTTGCCCACCCCCTTTATTTAATCCTCTGCATGGGGAGTGGCAATGCTGTAAAAGGGAACAGGTGCCCTCTGCTCCTGGCTGGGCCTGGTCCTGCCCTGCCAGGAGGGTCCTGACCTGGGGGCTCCAGGAAGCCACCACCAGCACAGGTAAGAAGATTCTGCTCTCGGCCTTTCCATGGGGAAGGGGATGAGCAGGTTCCCTTGTCATTGCTGGGGATTGTGAGTATGGTGGTCACAGACCTGGGGGTGGAAGGGCTGTGCTCCATCCCCGTCCTGGAGAAGGGGAAGGAATGGTGTGAGGATGAAGTTTAGGGTGCCTTAAAGCCATTTGGTGCTGGGATACTCTAAGAGCAGGGAGGGCTCTTTGGTCACACCAGCAGCCCACAGCTGGACTTTAAGTTTTAAGATGACCCTGAACCCACAGTGTAAATTTGTTTCCTCCAGTGTTCTATATTGTGCAGTGACCTACTTTACAGGAGTTTTTTTAAAGTACTGGGAAAATTGCCAAAATGTTAAGTCTTAATTTTCCCGAGGCTGGCCTGTCTGCTCCTGCCTGTCCATACAGGAACAGTGGGGGGAGAGTTTGCAGCTGGAGCTTGGCTGGAGCTTGGTGTCCCCTGGAGAGCTCAGAGCAGCCTTGGATCCATGGAGCCTGCCCAGGTTTTCCAACTCCTGGTTTTAAACCATCTCCTGGTAATAAAATGCAAACTTTTACGTAATGGCTCATTGAAGTCACTGTTTGGCACCTCAGTGCCAGTGACCCTCAGGGTGTGGGGATGCTGTGGCTGAGCCTCACAGGCTCTGCTCTGCACTGGGTTACTGTCCCTGCATCCATCCATCCCTCTTGAGCTGGCCATTGCCTGCAAATTTGGTTTTCCTTGTTGGTTGCTGCACTCTCTGTGACTGCTTTAAAGCTGAAATAACTTGGGCTCATCAGTCACATTAGTTTTTCCTGGGTGCATGTGGTTATTTGGCTTTAGAAGGAAGGAAACGAATTTTAGTGAACATGGCAATGAATCAGAGTTGTTTTCTGTAGCCATCTTTGAGTCCTGCTGGAAACATAAACGAGCAGTGGGAGGAGGTTGCAGGGCTGCAGTTCCAATTAGAGACCGTCTGCTCAAGTTCACAGGCTTCAGGTGATTTGTACAAAGTGCTTGCAGGGCTGTGGATGCCTCAGCTGACTGGGGAGGGAAGGAGGTCAGTGCTCACCTGAAATATGCCCGTGATTAGCTGTGCTGCTCGCTGTTTCTGCAGGGCATCATTTAAAAACAATTTTTCTGAATTGCACCATCTGGAGGGAGGAAAAAAATCCATGAAGTATTTACATGAGACTCGATGCTCTCCCCACCTTGCCAGCACCGTGTGCAGCTCCTCAGTCTCTGCCATTCTCAGATCCTGGGCCTGGATAAGACACTGATGGCCAGGGCAGGAGCTGCCAGTGCTCCCAGGTGGGTGTGCAGGGAGCTGCGATGCCCTCATCTGGGGAGGGATGATTGGTCCTGTTGCTTGGGCTCTCTGTGCCTGCAGGTGTGTCCTGGCTGGGAGGCAGCTCAGCCAGAGAGCGTGTGGAGCTGGGTCTGACACAAGGACTCTGCTGCTCCACTTCTGTGGGAGAACGGCTCCATGTGAGTGTGCCAACTGCTTATCTCCCAGTATGTCAGGGAGGTGGCTGGGGCTGGTTTGGTGACAATGAGGGCCACTTGTGCATCCTTTTTTTCACTTGAGAAACCCAGTACAGGAGCAGCACAGTCTGTGACACTCCTAGTGCTGGCTCCCTGGGTGGTTTGAAATGCCTCTTTCAGGTCTCACCAAAATACCACTTCTGCTGCGTTTTCCAGGATTTTAGTTTTGCTGGAGCTGTAGATAAACTAAAGGTGAATAAAGTGCAGATTTGAGAAAGGCTAAGCCCAGCTTTGCATCTGCTGCCTCCCAGGACGATGTTTGACACCAGCTGGCAAACCCGTAAACATGGAACCCACAGCTGTAATTATCCTTCTGAGACCTGATCTCTGAGCTGTTAAATTGGTGGTGAATTGCACCTTAAAAGCAAACCAGGATGAAATGGCTTATCCTTCCCCTGCCCCACAGCCTGGGAACAACAGCAGACCTCCCTGCACCCTGGGTGCATAGATCTATCCCTTGTGTGGCCTCCCAGAAACAGGTCACACATCAGTGGTGGTTTGTGCTGCCAGTGAGAAGGGAAATGCAGCCATGTCCTTAGCAAGTGGATTCTTTCCTTCAGTTAAAAAAATAAAATGTGCACTTTTCCTGATAAGCTGTTTGTTGCCGAATTTTCTCATGAGAATAAATTCAAACAGCACCAGTGCAGGCACAGCCGTGCCCCTGGTATGTGATTAAGACAGTGTGGTCTGTGATGTCCTGAAGGTGCCTCCAAGCCCTGCTCCTCTCCGGGAGGCTCCTGCTGTGGAGAAGATGCTCTGCTGACATTGCCTGTTCCCAAGTCGCAAATCTCACCTTCTTGAACCCCGTTTGAGTGAGCCAAGGAGTCACGTCTGGCATGTGTTTTCAGGCTTTATTCTGCAAGAGGAAGAAGCCCAGAGTGTCCTTGAGCCACACAGATCCCACAAACCAGAGGTTCTGCAAAGCACCTCTATGGGTTTTCCTTCTTTTTCACTATAAAAGGAATAACTAGTGGTTTCTCATGTCTCTAACCCTATTGCTGTGTGCCCTGTGTCAATGAACTTCATTTTGATGTCTTTGGGTTCTCCCCCATCCCCTCTATCCTTTAACCTCCAAAGGCCATGTAGAACATCTGAATGTTCTCCATGCAGGGCACAGGATTGGCAGGGCTGGTTGTCTCTTCTGCTCTATGTATGTGAGCAATGAAAGATAAACTGAGGTCCCAGGAAAACCAGCTCCTTTGCACTGGGTTCCTCAGCCATGTGATCCCAATAAATGGGTTTGGCCCCTGCAGTAGGGGCTGTCACTGTGTTGGTACCTGTTGGTACAAGGTTGGCTTTTAACAGACATGTGAATGATGTGGCTCCTGAGGACATGGTTCAATGGTGGCCTTGGCAGCACTGAGGGAATGGTTGAGCTCTGTGGTCTTAGAGGGCTTTTACAACCTGAATAATTCTATGATTGATTGTTCTGCTTTTCAATATCACTGTAATTGGGGGCTGAGAAGATAATAAATTCAACAGCAATTCTTCTGTTATCCTTTTCCCATCTTCCTTCCATAAAACTCCTTGTTAATGCTGGGTGCTCACAGCTGACCCTACCAGGGCACCTGTGTGAGGCAGGACAGTGAGCTGGGGTTATTTCAGAGGAGACAGTTCACAATTCCATTATCCTGTGATTCTGGAGAGGGCTTTAGTGTGTGACCCAGGAATGTACACAGGATAAATGCTCCTTTGTTTCACTTTCAGGAAAACGTTCCCAAGAAGGAACAGCCTGGTCTGCTCAGTGTTACCTGTGCTTTTCAGCTGATTGAATTTCATTGACCAGGTTAATATTGAGCCCTTGTGCAATTACTGGCAAAGAATAGAATAACATTTCTTTCTGCCCAGCTTTTGTGCTGTGGAAGGAAGGTTTATATTTCAAATAGTCTTTTAATCGTGCAAGCAGGCTCTTGTTAAAAAGAACCCTTTAATTTAAAGTGGGCTGGAAGAGTGCATTTCTGGAAGTTGTTCTCCAAGTAAAACTTGGATTTATTTTTTCTTCCTTTTTTTTTTTTTATGTTGAGCTATAGCTAAAGAAGCCATTAATCTTCTTTACAGAATAAGCTTGATGTAAACCTGCGTGGCTTCTCTGTGACCAAGGCAGTCTTACCTGCATAGCTCAGAGTGCAGGACTGGGAGAGCTGGTGGCTGTATGTAGGTCTGTGTTTTGGTGTTGTTTTTTTTTTTAATAATTCTTGGCTTGTTCAAAATCTAACTGTGCAGGTCCAGGTCAGTTTTAAATGTGGAGAATAATCCCTGCCTTCAGATCTCAGCTAC